>CM030843.1:11764537-11937037 GCA_018105865.1 Metaphire vulgaris
GAAATTAAAGTAATCGATTACTCGATTGTAAATCAAATTCGATTAAACTGCGATAAAAAGCAAACGACTTACGTGGACTCTTCTCTTGTAGTTATTTTGCAATTGTTGCAATTTCGTATTCGTAACTACTTAAAACTAGAATATTCGTAACATTTGATTGTGTCATTCTTCTGATCGAAAGCTTGTAATGCCTTTACTACTGTGACGTTGAACTGTCACAGATTTTTTCCAAACGAGTGCCCAGCTATAATCCCTAAATGTAGAAGTGTATCTCTTACTTCTTATTCAGGACCCGTCTTCTGGCTTTCTTGGATTCAGAAAACTTTCTATGAAACACGAGAACTGTCCTTTCCTAGCTTCTCTTCCTGTTCTGCTTTCACTGTATCATCATTGGATTTGATTTAACTTGTCGTTGATATAAAGAAAGAGACTTCAGTGCAGTACGTGGACTATCTGCTTCATAATAATAATAATAATAGTAATAATAATAATAATAATAATAATAAGACAAGGAAGAAGAGAGTGGATCATCATCCGATCAGCGGGGCAGTGCACCTAGAATATTCGTTCTGCTCATTTGACTGCAACAGCGTGTTGCTGGGCCTCCCCGATGGAAAGTTGAATCGTCTGCAATCCGTGCTCAATCGGCTGCTCGGGTCGTCTTCAGCAGTCCCTGGGGAGCGTTGACCCCCTACTGCGTGATCAGCTTTTTTCTTCGGACCCGAGTGCATTATCCATAAGCGCAGCTGGCTATTCCGAGCGTTAAATGACCCGCACTGTCCACAGTACCTGGCTGAGCTGGTCCTATTCAGGAACGCACGGAGGTCTTCTTCCGGCCATCGTGTCTTCCGTCACAGACTCCGAAGTTCGGAGACAGGTCCTTCTCTGAAACCCATTGAACTGGAATGCCTTGCCGACTCTTCTCCAACCTGTTCTGCTGTTCCTGATCATCAAAGACGCACCTTTGAGTTTATTTTATCGTTGACTATGGAGAGAGAGTCGTAGGCCTTCAACCTAGTGCATAATTCTATCTTGTCTTCAAATAAATAAATAATCAATAAATCATTCTTCTCCATGGGCGTAATATCTGTTGGTGTCTATAGCAAGTTGAGTTCGCCTCCTCCATTCGTCTCTGTAAGCTTCATATATGTGCATGTTGCACCATTCTTTAATATTGACTATCCATTCTTTTCGTGGTCTTCCTCTAATGTTTTTGCCTATCTGCTTACGATCAACAAATCCACGTTTAATAGTGTTTGACTCTGCCTGACAACAATGACAACAGTTTCCGTTTTCGGTTGCAGGAAATGATATCGTCTGCTTCTCTAATTCAGTAGAAATTACAAGTCACTCCACTCAGGATTTGTCTTTTGTCTTCTCTCTTCTCATCTGACTTTCTACGTCACTCTCTGTTTCTCTCTGTCTCTGTCTGTCTCTCTTTGTCTCCGATGAATGACTAAGTAATTGACTAACCGACTGAATGATAAAGGAAGGAAGGAAGGAAGGAAGGAAGGAAGGAAGGAAGGAAGGAAGGAAGGAAGGAAGGAAGGAAGGAAGGAAGGAAGGAAGGGAAGAGAGGGAGAGGGGAGAGGGAGAGAGGGACGGAGGGAGCGAATGAGGAAGATAGGGAGGGAGTGAGGGAGGGAAAGAAGGAAACAAGGAAGGAAGGATGGAAGGAAGGAAGCAAAGAAGCAGGGAAGCAAGGAAAGAAGGAAGGAAGGAAGGAGGAAATTGGAGCAAGGAGAAGGGAGGAGGGAAGGAAAAAGGAGGAAATAAAAGGAAGGTAGGAAGGAAGGAAGCGAGAAAGTGAGATAAGGAGGGGAAGGAAGGAAGGACAAACTAAATAATAATGAACAGACGAAGGAATGAATGCAAGTTGACTGTGCAATGGACAAAGGCTAACTTTGACGTCGTCCCACCTATCGGTCGCCACCCCGCCGCCGCCGCCGCCGCCGCCGCCGCCGCCGCCGCCTTGGCCTGCCGTCCGTCCGTCCGTCCGGTCGGGCGGCCGGCTGGCCGTAGAGCTCGAGTGCCTTGTCTTCATTTTGCCCGGATGGCCGACGGCGTGACGGACGCCGCTCGAGATTCCAAGTGACTCAATTAGATCCGACCGGATAAAGTTCTTTGGGCGGGAACAGCTGGTCAGTCCTCCCCAAAGATTTACGAATCATTCTCTGCATTCCGGTCATGCCTAGCAAGCCTGCAGAAAGTCAAAGTGATCTACTTACTTACGTTCACCTACAAAGCAGTCTTCGTCGCAGGAGTCAGCAGTTTTTTCCTCTCGCGTCCAGAAAGATGCTGAGCAAAGTCTCTCGCAGCTGCATATTATCGTGTGGCTGGTTGCATCTGCACGAATCAGCGATCAGTTTATTGCGAATAATGCAAAGAAAAAATCGCGCCAACATCTTAAGCTTGCGCGTCATCTCTGCAGGCCTACATCCTGCAAGAACATTCGTCAACAGTCTACACTGTAAGTGTGTTTGATGTTACTATGGTCGAGAGAAAACTACGAAACGATACTTCCGGTAGCGCCATTTTGGCTGCTTGCACTTGTCTGGACGTTCCCTCGGAACATCGTCGTTCTTGCAGGTTTTACCGACGTCTTGCGCTTACTTTTTGCTCTAATCGCGCGGATTGTCGCCTACCTTGACGTTTTCGAAGAGGTCGGCGACCGTCTCTGCGATGAACGGATCGGATTCAGGCCTTTCGCTGTCGGCTTGGTCGGTCCGCCATCTTGTCTAGCCTGCCATGTCGATTCAGTCTGTCCATCCAGTCTACACTCTAGGACAACGACTGTTCCGGTCCTCGTGCGGAGTTCCATCTCTGGTCGGTTCTGTCAAGTCCGGCGATGGAGTTCGCAGACGACCGCCGTCGAGGATTCGCCGTCCGATTTCGCCACATTTCTCTCAACATCAACGCAAGTCCTTCAACATCCCTTTCTTCTGCGTTTCGCCGACTCGTCAATGGAGCGTCTTCTTACCGAAGACTGCCTTCTGAAGGGTTCACTGCCAGATTTCGCCACGGGCAACGAACTCCTTAGTACCATCCGAGCGGATTGTTTCAAAATTAACACATTCACTTCCTTATTTGACTAATTACAAATAATTTAGCGCTACAAGATAAAGGTTCGCCGAATTCTTAGATAAATTCATATTTTAACTTAGTACTATAGTTTATTGTTATTACGACTAATTTTTACATTTGAATAATTTTACTTTTTCAATAATTTAACAAAATGTCCAGGTGTGCAATTGTACCCCCTTGAATCCCCCGCCCAATCGTATAGGAGGAGCGTCCGATGTCAGTTTAGCTCCACAATCCACAGATGCCTTTTAAAAAGGTAATGTTCATCCGTAGGCTCAGTGCCCGTAGTTAAATTTTATGCTTCAATTTATTGGTCTCTATTAAGCCTCATCGAACGAAGAAAGTTTTCGCATCGGTGTTGCTTTTAATTGGCGCTTTTGCTAATTAATTAGAATTGGAATTAGGTACATGAAATATCTAATTAATTATAATTAGTAAATTTTGATCTAATTAAGTTAATTAGCAGCTTAATTAGATCAGGAATGACGATGGTTACGAATTGTCAAATGGCAAATGACAATTAATGCAATCAAGTTATAAACAGTTTCAGTTTTAAATGACAAATAATGCAGTCGAGTTATATTTAAACATTATTCTTAACAGTCAGACGGCAGTGTTAATCAACTTGTCTCTGTTGCACTTGTATGGCAATGACAAGCAACTCTTTCCTTTTTGTCTTTTCTGCATCAAAAGTTTTGTACTTGTATTAAGGTGTACATAGTTTTGCGTGACTTATAAAATTCAACGTCACCCTTATTGGTTTCCAATCACCAGTTATTCTCTTCTTGCATGTCTTGCAGGATCCAGAAATGTGCGTTTTATTGTCTATTTCAGGGGTGCACAACCTTTTGAGGCCGAGGGCCAAATTCAATGTTCTCACATAACTCGCGGGTCGAAAAAACAAAATGCATGTTGTATAATAGTAACCTCAAAATACGTTAATATCTGTCATTGAACTACTCATACAGCTGTATCAAAGTGAGTCAATATAAAATGAACACCAGTAATTTACTTATTTTCCTAACAACATATCATTGTGCAGTCTGCAAAGATACGAATCAATCTAATCATCTAATAATTTTATTCTAATGTGTTGGAAGCGACTGAATGCCTTTAATTAATTTGTCAGTGTTTGGTTCTAGTTCAGTTGTTGCAACATTTAAAATGGAAGCTATAAGCTTGGTCGCAAATTAGTCTCATTCAGGCTCATGATAGAGAGAGAGAGAGAGTCTGCGCACACAAAATATATGCCTACTCCCAAACCATGGTATCGGAACTTTGCTGAACATGTTCTTTTCATGGACATATTTCTGTGCAGATGTTTAAGAGATATTCACGAAACAAATTCGCCGCCTGAGAAAGGCCGTGAAGATTTGGCAATTACCTGAACCACTCTGTAGTTGGCCCGTGTGAAACACTTGGATTCGTGTCAGCCTTCTTGGTGGAAATACGTTGCTCGACCGACAGAGTCTTTTTTGACTGCTCATTTTTTTTGTATTCTCAACTCATCTTGCAAGTCATTATAGGCATCGGAACGTTTTGTTTCATAATGACGCCTATAACTGATTCGCGACAGATCAAACACATTAATTTACTGTTGAGCGAGCCCACGAAATACTGACGTTTACATTCATCATTAACCCGTTGTTTACTGAAACCTACTTTGCACTTAACCTGTTATTTATCGTGAAATAGAAATAATTTCAAGAGAAGCACGTGCTCAAAGAATGTTTTAAGACGTTTATTATCGCCCACCTACCGTTACCAACGTGTCCGGTTGTTAGATATCGCACAATTTGTAATAGTCCAATGGATTGTAGTGTGTTAACAAAATAATCATGATCTATATTTTCTACAATGAATTTTAGTGACGGGCCTGTTTCTTGTGTTGTTCGAAATTGTCCCGCGGGCCGGACAAAAACCTTTGGCGGGCCGGATCCGGCCCGCAAGGCAGCGCAAGGCACCCCTAGTCTTTTGATTGACTGTAAAGTCCGTAGAAAATTGTAAATTGTCCAGATTGTCAGGTATTTCTTCCAAAAATTCGCCATGATCAACCAACAATTTACAAAGAGATATCATCAGGTCGTTGATATTATCATTGAAACATTGACAGGAAAGAAAATACATTTTTAGGATGGCGACCTAAGTATGTAAGCAAGTACTTTATTCCCAAAAAGTTAGATTATTAAGATTATAAAATATATTTCGATTTAATTAGAACGATTTCTAATTAATTAAAATTAGCTTCAAAAATCTAATTAATTAATTATATTGTAATTACCTAAACAGTTTTTCTAATTAATTAGAATTAGAATTAGCACATATTCTAATTAATTAGCTAATTAAACTTAATTAGCTAATTAAAATTACAACGTTGTTTTGCATACTTTTATTTTCATCAATTTCATCTTCAAAATTGCTCGTTCTATTGCTGCAATTTAAAGGATTCAATGCTGGATTTCTTGGACGGCGGCGGTCGCCATGGCGTCATCAGAGCTGCCAGTGATAGATAAAGAGATGATAGGTAATTAATAGAAAACTGAAGACAAACAGACAGAAACAGAGAGACAGGCGGACAACAGACAGTAGATAATGGGATGACAGATAAAACGATCACATAGAAAGAAGCAAAGTCTTTCTGCCTGTGTCTCCATCTCTCTCTCTCTCTCTCTCTCTCTCTCTCTCTCTCTCTCTCTCTCTCTCTCACTCACTCTCTCTCTCTCTCTCGCTCCGGATATACCTGTAATTTTCAACAAGCGATGACTGTCATTTCACGTATAAGCTTGCCTCCGTTACTTCCCTTTACTTTATAAGTATTCGTTCGCCCTTTTCCACCTCCGCTCCACCGTCTCCAAATCCAACGAACCAAATCCAAATCCAACGCTCAACCCTCGCTTCGTCACTTCTTCGAAGACCGAATCCTCTGCGCCAAGCATCGCTTCGACTCTTCGCATAATTATTACGCGAAGAGACGAAGCAGTGTTTGCTATACGTGATTCGAGAATTAAAATGATGACGACGACGATTACGACGACGAATTTCTGGAGAAGGTGAATAACAAAAAGCTGGTTCATCGCCTGCATGGCATATACGCTAATGATGACTTGTAATGGCTTAGCTCTCTGACCGTCGAATGCCAAATGTGAACGTGTAAACCCAATGGTCTCCATATGAAACGATTCCATCGCATACGATGAAGGAAGGAAGGAAGGAAGGAAGGAAGGAAGGAAGGAAGGAAGGAAGGAAGGAAGGAAGGAAGGAAGGAAGGAAAAGGAAGGAAGGAAGGAAGGAACGAACGAACGAACGAACGAACGAACGAACGAACGAACGAAGGAGGAAGGAAGCGACGAAGGAAAGCGGGATTTGGTCGCATGTACGTCGAAAGACTAACGACATTCGAGACGGGTTGACAGTAACCATGGTGGCCAGGCATGACCGGTGAACTTTGACCCCTTTTGCATTTTCCGACCTCCGTTGATTGATGTGCGCTTCGTTCGATGTATTCGCGTTTCCCGTCGACTTTTTACGAAGCCAACCATTTGCAAAAACCGAAACGAAATTCACAGCAGGTGGCGCTTTATTAGGCGCGCTTGTTCATTCGTCTCCCTCTATGTCTACCCTGGCTTGTCTACACTTGTCCGTCTGTCTGTCTGTCTGTCTGTCTGTCTGTCTGTCGGTCGGTCTCGTCTCGTCTGTCTGTCTTTTTGCCTCCCCTTCGTTCGGTGCGATTTCTTCTCCTCTCGAGGTTTAGTTTCACGCTAAAGAAGTTTTAAACAATTTTATTCCGACGGACTTCTTAGTTCTTACTTATTTACTTACAGTAAGAACCTAATTCGTGCGATCAGAGTAGAGGATCTTAGTGTATAATTAATTTATAATTTGGTCAAATATTTCTTCTACACTGTATACAGTTTCTTAATATTTTAATAGATTTTATAATTTTTAAACGTAACTGACTGACTATAGGCCTAATGCAATCTATAATTACAAGATATTCTATGCGTGTAGACAGAATTTGTATTAGAGAATCTTGATATTTTCGTCCAGATTTTCCAAAATGGTGGTCTTCTTTTGAAGAACGCTTGCAAAGCGTCAAAATCGTAAAGAAAATTAAACGTTTCCGAAAATTTTACACTTTGCCCAACTATTGGTCTAAGTAAAAGCACAGTTGCATAGATGAACTTCGACTGCAGACATTTTGGCTTCTGATGCATTTAACAAGTGCTTGAATATTTTCACTTTTTCTTTTAATCGGGAGACCTAATGATGCACAACTTCGAAGAATTGTTACTCTGAATTGAGGTACTTGAGGCCAGTAAACTTCTGGCTATAACCTACTTAACTGTGTTAAGCGCTTTTGTTGTATAGACCTTGGCCTTGTGTTACAGCGTTATATAAATTGTCAATAAATAAATAGAGATCACATTTCGGCTGCAACGCAGCAGCCACCAAGGGCGTAGCTAGGGTGTCCGGCGACCGGGGACAAAAAATTATGATGGCGCCCCTGTCCCCTGAACTTTAAAAAATTCTCATTCTCAGAAAAAACAACTCTGACAAGCAAAAAAGATCGTCGCCACTCTCAAACAAAAAAGGTCATGCTCATCAAAATCCCTGACAAACAAAAAAGGTTCGTCACTGTTGAATTATCGATCGTAAGTTCAAAAGGACAAAAAATAAGATCGTCACAACTATATTGATGTTTCTTTTTACTTTTTTCCTAACATAAACTCAATGTTCCCCCCCGCCCCACCCGATTTTGGCGCCTCCCTCATTTCGGCCACACGAGGACACATGTACCCTCTGACCCCTCGCTTCGCCTCTGACAGCCACACACTCTCAGTTTCGCGATCCTGGTGCGAAAGAGCTCTAACACCAACGAGTGATCTTACTTACCAGCTTAGATTTTAGATTATAAAAATCAGAACCACTTAAGGTCATGACCTCCGACTATTCTAATCAAATATACTTGACCAATGGTAGTACATGCAATTTAACAGAGTCAACTATAGTTAGAAGGATCTGCCGGTAATTTTTGCTACTCAGGGACAGACAACGTATTTATTCCAGCAGCACTAAATCGCGTTTGACTGTACTGCAGCGATCTTCGCGAAAGCGACAGCAACAACGAGGAGTTAATGCAGCGATGAAATTCAGTCATAAAGTCTCAGTGAAACTGCGTTGCCGACCAATCAAAACTAATCTCAGTCTACGAAAGACGCGAAACAACACATGCACACACACGCAGACAGACACACACACACACAGACAGACACTCACACACACACACACACTGGTTCATCATCTGATGCAATTTCTTTTTACGGCTTCGTCTCCTCCGCATTGCTTCATTTGCGTCATCGTAACCGTTCGTCGTATTCTTCATCTCCCGTCGCTTCGTCTCACTGAATTCCATCGGCGTTTATTCTCTGGTCAGTCTTGCGTTACGTTCGCCGATAATCGTTTCCAGGATAGCATCATCCGCCGTTTCTCTCTCTGCCTCTGTGCGAGCGTACGCGTCCGTCCGTTTCCATGTGCGTCCGAGTGTGTCTGTGTGTGTGGTCGTTGCGTTGTGATTGTCAGCGTCGTCTCATCCATTTCCAGGAAACTCGTTTATTTCCATGCAATGCCATTCACGCGATTTTCTTCGGTCATTCTTCTCCATTTTCCTAGATCTCGAAAGTCGTTGCCTCGCTGTTTTGGTCTCTCCGACCTGTTTTTTGCCACCAGTTCTCATGCAACCGTCTGGAACCCGCCTCTCTCTCTCTCTCTTCCGACCATCGTACCCCTCTCCACCCATTCCCTCCCAGCTAAGTCTCCTGGACAGAGGCAGTCCCGCGCGGCGCGTGCGATAGGGGATTGATGTGCTGTATAGTTACCTGAGGACAGACTGACGAATAATACCGAGTCTCGGAATTTTCTCTGTCTGATGGAAACGTCGTCGTCTCTTCGTCGTTCGACGCTGCCCCATAAGCGACCGGTCCCTCCTTCTCCTCCTCCTCCTTCTCCCTCTCCGCCGTCATTCTCGTCTTCGATTCTCCGTCGTTGGCCGCTGCCTCCGTCTCGTTCCTCGCCGCTCCATTTCCGGCGGAACTGGAATTGCCGTTGCAGTGGTGGTCTCCGTGTGTCTTTCCGTTTTCCTGTCGGCTGCGACCTCTGCTGTCAGTCACGTGATTCGGAGCAACCGGAGCGATCCTTCCGTTCCTTTGTTCTCCGCTTGAGACCGAGCAGCAGTAGGTGTCATTCCCTGTAAAAGCCGTAATCGGCGTCTGCGTCGTCGTCATCATCATCTTCTTCTGCTGCTGCTGCTGCAGTCGTCTCGCTTGACTGCGTTTGCGAACGATGCAGACGATGACGACGACGACCGCCCCCGCCGACAGAACGGTCACCGACAGCGTGACGGCGAGGATGAAGGCAAGGACTCCGTCGGTCGCCAGGAGACTGTAGCTCTTCTCCATGTCGACGAACGGAATGTCCTTGCTGATGACGACTCTCAGTTCCCCGGTGTCCGCCAGCGGCGGGTCACCTGAGTCCTCGACGCTCACCTGGAGCAGCAGGTCTTCGAAGTCGACCGCGCGGAGGTCGCCGGCGATCGTCAGCGCACCGGAAACCGGATTCAGCGACAGGAAGTTGCGTTCGTTTCCGCTGCGGATCTGGAACGTGAGGTTGGCGTTCGAACCGGCGTCCTGGTCGATGGCCTTCAGGCGAGACACTCTGAAGCCGGCCGGGGTGTCGCTCGAGACGCCGACCGTCTCGTTGCTCCAAACCGGAAACGTAAACATCGGCCGGTTGTCGTTAAGATCCGTGACGTGTACGGTCACGTGAGCCTTCGTCGTGTAACTGTCGGACGTTGCCATGACGACGAAACGATGCTGGGCCTTTCGCTCGTGATCGAATATTTCCTTGGCGGAAATGACGCCGGTGACGTCATTGAGGTCGAACTGATGCGAGACTCGACTGTCCGGGTCGATTGACAGGCGGAAGGAGTTGAAGGGGTCGGCGGCGTCCCTGTCGACCGCCCCCACGCGACCGACGCTCGCCCCCATCTCGTTGTTCTCGGCCACTTCAAAGGCGTAGCGGTCGTGCGTGAAGGTCGGCTTCTCGTCGTCCACGTCGACGATCGTCATTCTAAAGAACGCACTGGTCGACCTGCTCGTCGGTTGACCTTCGTCCGTCGCCGTGACGTAGAACTCGATCAGGTCGACGACCTCCCGGTCGAATGACGTCAGCGTGCTAATGACGCCGGTCGTCGCTTCGATCTGCAGAACGGAAGTGACGTTTTCGTCCAAACTGTAGACGATCTCTCCGTTGACGCCGGCGTCTCGATCGGTGGCCGTCACTCGGAGAACCGGCGAACCGGGTTCGCGGTTCTCCTCGACCGACGCTCGGTACGGCTGGTTCGCGAACACCGGCGAGTTGTCGTTGACGTCGACGACTCTCACCCTCAGCTGAACGGCTGTGGTCTGGGGCGAGACTCCGTGGTCGAAGCAGGAGACGAGGACCAGGTAGGAGTCGACGCTCTCTCGGTCGAACGAAACGACCGTCGAGATCTTGAACTCCGGCGACGACGACCGAGACGGAGAGAAGAAGTCGCTGGTCAGGGCGCACGACACCCGCCCGTTGTCCCCGCGGTCGTGATCGGCCACCGAGACGTAGGCGACGAACGTGCCGGGGGGTGAGTTCTCGAGGACCTCACCCACCCCGTCGGCAGTCAGCGTCCGGAGGTTCACCTGAGGGGCGTTGTCGTTGACGTCCTCCACCCGGACGACGACCGTCGCGTGGGCGGAGAGGGGGTCCGGACCTCGGTCGTTGGCGACGACGGACAGCAGGTGTACCGTTCCTGTCTCGTAGTCGAGCCTGTCCTTCAGGTAGATCTGACCGTTGTTGCTTCTGATGCCGAACAGGTGGCCGTATTCGTGAACGGTGTGGCGCGAGAATTCGTAGAAGACGGCGGCGTTCTGGTCGAGGTCTCTGTCCCTCGCTCTCACCTTGACGATGACGGTTCCCGTTGTGACGTTTTCGAAGAGACGGACCTCGTAGTTTACCTGCTCGAACTCGGGGCTGTTGTCGTTGGCGTCGAGGACGGTGATGTCGACCAAGGTCGACCCAGATTTCGCCGGGTCACCTTTGTCTTGCGCGGTTACGGTCACCTGCAATCAGAACCCCTTCCCATTGCACTTAGAGTAAAACGACCATTCATATAGCGCTAGTATCCTCTCTGCAACTAATTCTAATAGTAGCTCCGAAATGCGATGCAAACACAAAAACATTTTCATCCGTCTATGAACGGCAAACAAGGCACTTCTCCTTCAGTCGAGACATGCAACACACGGAAAGGCGATTCAGAACCTTTAGCAGCGGATAACGGGATATGTTATTATTATTATTATTATTATTATTATTATTATTATTATTATTATTATCCTGGACGATTTTTATAGCGCCATAACTTGGTTAATACTAAAATCAAAAGCTCTTTGACAGCGCTAACGTGTAAATGAAGGTCAAAATGACGATGTTAAAAATCCATTCGGATGACAAAATGAACTCGTTGCCATGAAGAAACTGGCGTCGAGTCCACGAGAAGCGGTCCTTCTGTTAAAAACACGTCAGCGAGGAGCGGAAAGATGGTGTTGTAGACCACCCGCGAGATGGAAGAATTAGGTCTGCGGACGGTAACATCCGATCCGACGGCGAATTCCGAAGAAGCGGTCTTTCGCTGGAGGTTATAGTTCGTCACCGTAATCGGCGTTGTGGGGATGTTATGGGTGATATATCCCTTAAGTTGTAGGGATATATGTTGTGGGATATATCCCTTAAGAAGTTACCCGGGCAATGTCCGCGTTAATGATACGCTGGCATTAATCGACGGGGGCTCCACTTAAAAATATATCCTCAAAATATTTGTTTGGGACAAAAATACCACCCGGATATATCCGAGCTAATGCGTTTGCAAATTCAAGCGGATAATTCAGCCAGACATCTTTGCAGTTCAACCAATCAGCTTCCAGATTAGTAGGTCATCGACCGATTGACTCTGCTATGTCTTGCGTCAAATCGAATGGTTATGCGACATTAAAATGTCTTCGCAAAATAATGTATTTCTGAAACGGCATCCACGGTCTGACCGAAACTTTCTACACTTGCGACACTTCTTTCCAATCGGAAACGCAGCTTTTAAAACTCACATCAACACCCGAGTTGCAGCAGTTCTGTCGTCCGCCATCTTTGCAAAAGGCGTGTCTACTTTTTATCTTAGGGTCCATCCGCCTCCTGTGCGGGGACAACGTAATGGACTCGTTAGGAGATTTATCCCGGTAACAAATCCCCTAATGGAGCTGTACCTTATTTAGCGATTAAACATTTTCCTGCAAAATTTTATTTCGAACGAACGTCATTAATCAGTTATTTAGCAAATCAGCCTTTTGAATTATTACCTGCGACTTCATTCATCATAAATGAAATTGTCAATCAGAAAGAAACTCACCTTGACGAAAATTAATAAACAGAATTCGCTGTTAAATGAAGGCTACGTCGCAACCGTCTATGTTTTAAAGCGTTATATGAATTAACCCCTTAACCGTGTATTTAACTGTAACTCAATGTAAAATGGACGGATATATCCGGGATCCCCAGTTAAGGGATTAAAGATACAACTGAGGCTATCGCCAACGGCAACAAAACAACAACAACAACAATGACAACACAACAACTAACTATAAAGAAAATCGTTTCAGGGCCTAATGTCTAAACACGAGGACGAAAATCTGACACATCTTGCGACAAAAGAGGGGGTCTAAAATTGATTGAATCGCAGACAAGTGTCGATTCTGCCGCCTGATAGTCTCGTTCAATGATGTAACAGAGAAAAAGAAAAAATATGAAAATGTGATCAGTCATCAAGGACGACGTCACGAGTATGCTCGCCCTTAGACGAACGTCCGTCATGTCTGTGACAATGCATACCGGCGTCATCCTGTTGGACGGATGCGTCGTCAGCTTTGTTGGTCCATAATTGACGACGTGCATCTCAAGAGGTAGTCGTAGCAGATGGAGGCTAGAGAGAGGCCTTGAGAACGCATGCGCATTCCCGGTCCTTAGACAAACCGGACGGACGCTTTTAGAGCGATTGACGTCATCATGACGTGTCTTATCGATTGCGGCGATTATTTCGTGCGACAGGCGAACAACTACACCTCAAGGTGTAATCACATACTTTGTGTGAAAGAATCGGTTTTGAATCGTCACTCATTGTATCATGACTGTCGAACGATCCGTTAAGAAAGTGACAAATTGCACGAAAACGTTTTAAAACTTGGCGTCAGTTCTAACTACAAAAAATCGCCATAGCACGATGAAAAACGCATCGAGTACAAGAACATAATATTAAAACAATATTCACAGCACAAACGCATAAGAAAATATCAAAATCTTTTAGATAAACCCGGGCAATCCTAGTTTTTCTCAGATAATTTCGTCGCGGTGGTTTGTATGTCGTTCATCAATGGTTAATGCTTGTTCTGAGGCGAATATGGAAATGTGGACAGCTGGTTGATGCCAGGGGGCCACGTTGGGCAAGTGATGCCCTGGGCCAAGTGGACCAAAATGGTAAAATAAAGGCCGTGTCGTTTTTCCTCTTACATTAATTTCCCTATAAACGGATTTCCGATTCATTCGGATTCTTCGTCAGGACTCGATTTTCTAGCCATTTATATAGCACCTATCCATACTTCGCCTCTCATTTGGATGCCACATCTGGTGGATGCCATCGACCGGTGCCCTACCAGTCCCCTCTGATTCCATGTATTCCGAAGCGCAAGCATTATATCTAAAAATTAAATGAATGAAAAAAACGATGTCCAATTTTTTCTAAGATAAACAAATTCGAGTTTATAATTATTGTTTCAATTTCGTGCTGAATTAGTTACTTATTGCTTCACAGGCAGGGCGTTCTTTGCTTCGATAGTGGATACGATTTATGCAGTTTAAAGAACATCAAAAGCTATGGAAATATGTGAGACCCGTTGATGCAAATTTAGTCAAGCAGAATTAAAACAAAGCAAAATTTGAAAATTTGGTCTTAATTTTCGCAGTCTCACGCTTAAAATCTAACTGCAGGCTCCGTAGAAAGCCTTCGGGAGGTCTGGGAACATGCAACAAATGCATTATTTTGCATTAGCATTAGACACGAAGCCACGCCATTGGGACTGGTTCACATTCCTGGGGCCAGGAAAAATTGTCCCTTTTCTCCTCTCCACTGCCCTGTAAAACCCCCATAAAAGCGAAACTTATTAGACCAGCTTCAGCGTTGGACTGCTTATGTGCACGAAGGTTTTTGCCGTTTCGGGTAATCTAACGAAATAAATTTGTAACAAGAAAGAGAAGACGCGCGAAAGCAGCTCTTGCCAACGAAAAGCCGCTACAGTCACGTCTTCATAAATCTGCCTTAGACAGCGTCGCTGACCATTAGCGTTGCTAGGACAAAATATCAGCGGATAAAATGTCATGGGGACAAAATGTCCAGCAGACAAATTGTCAGCGAACAAAATGTAACCCTAACTCTAACCCTAACCGTAAACCGTGACATTTTGTCCGTGACATTTTGTCTGCTGACATTTTGTCTGCTGACATTTTGTCCCTATGGCATTTTGTCCGCGGATATTTTGTCCGGCCACGTCATTAGCGATCCAAGCAAAACAGGACGCGCGCTAGATCTAAATTTTTCAATAAAATGCATAATTGGGACGAAGTCTAGCACGTGATCGTTCGGGTATAATTTAGTGGCAAAATGTTGATTTTCTACATTTAAAAATCAAAGGTTTCCAAATTTCATTCATTTCTTAATCAATGCAACTCATTCGCTGTTGCGAGAGTTGCTTCAAAAATTGATACTATTTAAAAAGCCTCAACATTGAATACAATTTTAAACAAATTTTTTGTGTTTTTCAAAGTAACAGAACAATTTGGGACCAAAACGCCGTTTTTTCCTCAAAGGACGGAAAATTTAAAGGCGACAAATTCTACGAAATACCTGATAACGATCTTCTGTCTCCCGATCGAGTTTCTCCTGGAGTATGAGCCGTAGGTCGGTCCCTCCGTCGGCCCTCAGGCTGCTCACCAGCTTGAATTTGGTCGTCGCGGAAAGGAGAGCGTACCCGTGAACGGAGTTGAGACCGCTGTCCGGGTCGGACGCCGCCGGAATGACGAGACTGGCTTCCATTTCGGCCGATTCCGAGATCTGATGGTGGATGCGTCGGTCGGGAAACGTCGGCGAGTTGTCGTTGACGTCGACAATTTCGATCTTGACCTTGATTATGTGGAAAAACTGGATCGGTTTGACGACGACGTCGAACTGGGCAACGCAGTCGACCGACCCCGGGCAGACCCTCTCGCGGTCGATGCGGTGGGTCGTCTCGATCACTCCGGTCAGCTCGTCGACGGAGAAGAAGCGTCGATCGAGGTTCGGCTGAGTGAGGAAGCTGAACCGCAGCCAGCCGAGGGCCTCCTTGCCGTACCTCTGGTCCAGACCGTCGTCTCTTACGAGGTTTCCGACGAATGTCTTTGGCGGCTGTTCTTCCGGTACGTGGTACTCGAGGAAGTGTTCGGACGACAAGACGACGCCGACCTTGAGAACCAACGACTGGAACAACATCGCCTGGAACCAGATCACCAACCGCCGACACAGCGTAATCCCTCCTCCGCGAGCCATGGTCTTCTGACGCGATTCAGTCGTGGTTCGTTTCAATCAGAATAATAGACTGATTCTCGTGTATGGTCACAATTGGTCAACTGTGGGAAGGGGGAAACTAAGCGAACTTCCGGTCGACGACAGTCCCGCCTGACGTCACTTACATGACGACGTCAACCA
Organism: Metaphire vulgaris; assembly: GCA_018105865.1. NCBI lineage: Eukaryota > Metazoa > Annelida > Clitellata > Crassiclitellata > Megascolecidae > Metaphire > Metaphire vulgaris. Next base: position 11,780,487 of record CM030843.1, read on the forward strand.
TCGACCGAATATACATCATTAACAGTTGAGAAGTTTCTTTTAAATCCTTGTCAATGGAGCGACCGACCGGCGTCGATGTCTTCAGCGGCGCCTGTTGTCGCCTTCGAATGACCGTCGGCCTCTCTGTCCTCCTCCTCCTCGGCCGACCGACCGACCGACCGACCGACCGACCGAAGGCAGGTAGGGTGGGTAGGAAGGACGGAGGCCAGCATCCGCTTCTCGCGTTCGCTCGCTCCACTGGTCGGTCGGTCGGTCGGTCGCAATTCAGACGTCGATTCCTCCGCCGGCGACGGCGCATGCGCACAACGCCAGCAGACGATGCACGAACTGTCACCGGCCATGCCTCGGTTGCTATCTATCTATCTATCTATCTATCTATCTATCTATCTATCTATCTATCTATCTATCTATCTATCTATCTATCTATCTATCTATCTATCTATCTATCTGTCTATCTATCTATCTATCTATCTATCTATCTATCTATCTATCTATCTATCTATCTATCTATCTATCTATCTATCTATCTATCTATCTATCTATCTATCTATATATATATCATCTATCATCTCTATCTCCCCTCCATTTCTTATTATTATTCTCTTCTCTTCTTCCTGACTTTTTTTTGCTTATCGCCTCTTCCTTCCTTTCCCAAATCTCTTCCTTCCTTTCCCTCTTCTTTTATTTCTCCTTTTGCTTCCGTTTCTTTTCAATTCATCCATCGCTCTCTTCCTTCTGAGGCTCATGACGTCGTCTGGCGTATTTTGGTTAAATCATGAATCGCGTCTTAAGATCTCACGGTAAACGTCCAAGAATGGAAAAGCTTGTAATGTCTACGATCAAACACTCATCTCGTCTGAGATGCGAGACTCTTCACTTTTGCAGACACTGCTGCACATACACGCACGCACGCACACAGACACACACCCTGTCTACGCACACCAGCACACCCACCGCCGTGCCACCCGTCTGTCTCCCACAGACGCCGTTCAAGAGGAGCGCTTGTGAACGTCTAAGTTCGTTGAAGCTGAACTCCTCGTCGTCTGAACGGTCATCTGCGTTCATTCACAGATTTTAACCGCTGAACTGCTTCAAGAAAATCGTGCAAAAATTCCTAGATCCGTCAAAGAAGAAAGCTCCATTGCACGTCGCATTCTTCCTAACTCCGTCCCTTCTTCTCTCCGCTTCTCTCTCTCTCTCTCTCTCGTTATTTTCTTTATTTTCCTCAATATACGGTCCAGCTAACTGCATACAGAACGCCGTTCGATGGGTATAACTCAGCAAAGATGCGATATTACGACGGTTAGTCTGGCGTTTAAAGGAACAATCGTCTTCCACTTTTTCTCGTGATCCGATTATAATAATTTCTGTAGAAAAATATCGAAATGGCGTTCAAACCGAAGCCGAAGATCGGGAGACCGCAAAAATATCATGATATCATCAAACCTGTAGTGAAAAGAGAGATGACTGATTAAGTGATAAGGAGAGAAAAGGAGCTTAATAAAAGTAGCAGCGAAATGTCGTCATTATCAGGACAAACTTTACGGTCACAAAATGATTAAAACAATTACTTGTCTAATAATTAAGTCATATTATTACAAGCACTAAGAATTTCGAATTCACATCGAGATTCTGCTGTGAACGCAAATGATTTCGTAGTCACCAAGATTCGACAGCAGCCTACGTAGCCTATAAGCATTGAGGGTGGACGACCATACCATACCATACTATTATGAATATGCTGTGATTTTTATTTCGATATCAGTCGTACGATAACCAACATTTCAGGAAATATTATTTAAGACCGCAATTCATATGAAGAATCTATTTCATCGTTTATTCATGTAAGCAAAATAGTGACAAAATTTAATCATCATCATCGTCGTCGCCATTATTATAATTAATCAGCAGCAGCAGTAAAGAAACACCTGAGCCATTCGTTTTGTTGTCATCGTCTTCGCCGTCGTCGTCATCATCATTCCTAATTGCCGAAACGACAACATTAACGTTCAGAATACTAGTGTGTCAGCAAGCCTATTGGAGGTAATTCCGGCATTTTTATAGCGCTAATTCGCACCTCGTCGTGAATTAGTCGTTGGTTCGACTCTTTCGCAAATCGTTTTGAGATAAATACAAATTAGACGAAGCCGGGACCCACAACGCCCACTGAATTGGGACGAGGGTCGCGACGGGTCAGGCCCCTCCCGACCAGGCGCTTTAAGTTCTCATCGATCGTCCACTGTTTTATCGCCCATTCGGCGTGGCAGCTGCAGCGCCGTCGGGTCATAACGGTTGACGGATAGCGGAGGCGACTGGTTCACCGGCCCCCGGGGCTTTCACCGAAATAAAATAAGTCACCTTGTAATAATCCGTGAAATCAGTTGTTTTATAATCGTCGTTAGAAGCTCAATGAATGCCGAGAGGTGATTGGTCTTTGATCGCTGTACAGCGCAGAATCGTCGTCTTAAATGTGCAGATTTCCTATTCGTATGGCGCACGATACAGACACGAAATAAGTAAAACACTGATTTTTCAATAGAATCATAACTGAATCTACACGCAACGACGACAAATGAGTAAAATGCTGTAAATAGTAGAGACTAAGTGCCACCCATGTCCAATAAAATCATTCAGCCTACACAAGATAGAATTCTTGAAACTGTGTCAGATGTCAAATGTCAGAAAACACTAAATAGTGTACAGGGATATTTTTATACCCCCTAACACCCTCCCAGCACCCCAATTTGAGGTCGACACCCCCCAATGGTAATGTGACAATAGTATGCATTGCATACAAAATGCATACTAATTAGCCTGAACACCCCCTCAACCCCAAATGGAGAAGTACACCCCCAACTTTTATTCTCGGATGACCTTTTTTGCTTGTCAGCTTTTTTAGACTTGATAACGTTTTTTGCTTGTCAACCTTTTTCGGCACCCCCAGATTTTCCCGACACTCCAGATTCACAATCCTACAATCCTAAAAAATAACCACCACCCCCACCCCCGATTTTCCCGACACCCCCAAATTCACAATCCTAGAAATAACCCTTATAGTGTAAGTCTGTAAGAATGTAATCGCGTGTATAAATAATGCGCGTATTTATGTGTGAATGTTCGTAATCGGCGCCGTGACATTTGGCAGGCACTTATGGTGACACATTCATCTGCGTTGAGGGATGAGTGAAGCTAAGGTGACGGCAAAGGTGAAAGCGACTCGAAGATAGTTTCTTTTTCTTGGCCTTGAAGTCTTTTCAAATGTACGTCGCTTCGGCTGAACCTGTATCCCAACACCGTTGATGGAAAGAAGGTAAATTCAATAAAGACGGGACATAATGGCGGTTAATTGCACGTCTTATCGTCAGAAGACCGCTGAGTTTTCCCAAGTCCGTCGATAGGTGGCGTGCGCGACCATAAAGATTCGCCGAACGCCACATAGCGGCGATTATAGTAAACTAAATTAAAGGCTCGTTTCATTACTTCCAGCGAAACAGATGAAGACAGCTTCATCCATTCCAGAAGGGAAAAAAGAATTATTCGACAGACGTCTGCTTTAGACCGGAAAGAGTATCTTCACTTCCGGAATTACCAGCCGACGAAGACGAACATGTTGGCAGAGGCGTCCGGGGGTCGAAGTGCTGTTTTCTAAGGATTGATTTCGAAGGAGAGCATTGTGGCGAGGAAACTGGCGGACAGAGTTGCTGAGTCGAGTATTTCTGATAGAATAAACGAACGAAAATAGAATTTCAAAAGAACGCTTTTTGGCTTTGGTCACTTCGAATGAATAGAACCAATTTAGCGATAAAGATGGAAGAGACTATAGACCAGAACTGAGACAAAGAACCTAACTTTAAGAGCAGAAATTAGCGAACTTACTCAGGTTAGACTCAGGTCCAAAGACGCGACTTTTCTTAAGTGATAGGCCTACTGAATATATTGAATATATAAATCTGTTTATTTCTAACCGCTTTAGAAAATTACACTCTTAGATAAATTAGACGAATAGAGACTTTTTCAGAAAGCAGGTCGATCAGTGAAAATACTGGTTAACATGAAAACAGTAACAATCAATCTGTGAGACAGATGTGCAGTAGGTGCTACGGGATACTGTACATGAAATATAATAGGCCCTATATGTGCGTAAACTTCTATTAGGCGTCTAGGCAAGAGCGTTCCCTACCCCACCTCCACACATTTTTTGAGAGGCTACCATAGAGAAGGGACAGTGGCGTCGTGCAGCAATTTTGGGAGGATGCCCATTCTCGACGCCCTGAAATAAAACTTTACTGATGTATAACAGTTTGGTCTCAAAGTGTCTTTTAACAGTTAAAAACGTGATTCCGCCTTCTAAAGTTAGACCATTATAAAACTACTATTACATTTTCCCGTTAACCAAAGTAATTGTCACAGAGTCCCTGTTTAGTAAGTTTTTACAATAACCATTACCAAAACATTTCAATTTTTGCATTCACATTTTCACTACTTTGGCATAATTATTCGTCTTAACACGCAATGATATTATATTTTTAGGAACTGCAAAATTCTTTGGGGATGCCTGAGCATCCCCGGGCTTCCATTAACCACGTCTCTTAAGGGAGAAGCTATGGAGATTTGACCACCACCTTTTCATCCGAGTTTACGCCGATGATCGGTTTCCATTATGGCTTATAGCTTATGGCCTCTGGGCCTATCTAAGTCTTTGCGATACATTGCATTTTGATCGTTTAAGAGACAATAATTCCAACGATAATAAGAAAATCGATTGACAAGTCAATTAAATAGGCCTATGGCTGACAATTATTTGCCTATAATTATTAGGTAAATTTTATAATTTCTGCAAGATTGGCTGTGAAACAAATCTGAAAATGTCAACTCGACGTTTTGCGCTGAAAATCTGCCACGGTTTGCTACATTTCGATGACGCATAGCATTTCTAGAGATCGAGTACTTCAATGGCGCCCTTAGGATTAAATATTTCACGCATCTCAAGTACTAAGTATCGTGGTTTGCATACTGTAGGCCCTATGTCTCTTTTGCGAATGAGTTTGAATAATATTGATTTGCCTATACAACGCTGTCGCTATAAAATGTATAATTAATGCCTCAATCTGCCATAACGCTGTCTTTAAATACAATCCATTTTTTCTAAACTCCAAGCATACATAATTTCATTAATATGGTGAGTAGTCCAACATTACATACTCAAATATAACAATGATGCATAGCGCGCATCTATAGCAGGGCTGGAAAATGTGATTTTTAAAGTCAAATTTTAGTTTTTTGTCTTAAGTCGACAAATATGAAAAATCCCATCTTCATTCTTCACTGTTTCAAATGTGCTTTACTCTGCAGACATCTGAACACATACTGCATGTGACAACAACAAAAAGAAGGGTCGATGGGTGTTGACGTGTGACAAAATAAATATAGAGTCGGGTTTATGGTTGCTGAGTGCTGACATGCCCCAAACATTAAATCCTAGAAAACCTAAAAGACCCAATACCATACATTTCATTTCTAGAAAAACCTAGGTTCTTTTCCACCCGCCCTGGTATCAATGTCAAATGACATCTTGAAAAATCTGGATATGAGACGATGCGGGTTGCATTTAGAGACTTACATTTGTTTCGTCGTCTGAAATTCAAACCGTTTTGAACCGATTGAAGACAGCTATTGAGTGATCTCTACAGTTTCACCTGAGGCCCTACCATTGAATTCTACTGCACCGGTTACGCGTCACTTAATCCCGTGTCACTTAAATCCGCGTCAGTTAAACACGATGTGATAATACATGCGTCACTTAAACACGCGTCAGTTAAACCCAGTCAGATAATACCGTAGTCGTGCGTTGAGTTTAGACAATATTTGTTAAATACTTGTGTTTGCTGGGCTTTGTGTTTTAGTGTATTTGAAGTCAATTGCACACCTTTCGCATTCGTGACAATTTCTACCTGTTTATTATACTACGTTGTTGGCGTTGAGTAGCTTCTGTGTTTTAGGTTTTTAAAAACATTTTTGGTGTTTTTTAATGTGAACCTTTCTATCTATAGTTAAATCGATTCTTTCAGACGTTCTTACTAATTTTCAAATTATGGTATGGTTATCAAAACAGAAATATAGGTAATAAAACATTTTAACTGTATGTGTTCAATATGTGTTTAAGTGACGCGGGTTTAAGTGACGCGAGATTAAGTGACACCAAATCACTACACCGGTGGCAAACGGGATACATAACGTATCATCGGTTCCATTACGGCTTTCTTATCGTCTATTTCGACCCTTCTGTTATTTAGGGACATCTTCAAGCAGAGATGGGCACAATTAGACAAAAATCTAATCAATTAGAATTAGAATTAGTTGCTTCTAGAATCTAATTGATTAGCATTAGAATTAGTTTCTACACTTTGTTCAATTGATTAGAATTAGCATTAGCTGCTGTCTAATCAATTAAAATTCAGAATTAGATTGTCGATGTTCAGCCATAGATATGCCATGTTGACACACCACGCAAAACAGTTTTAAAATACTAATTTAATATCTGCTGTAATTCCATGCATCTGCAAATGGTTGGAAATGGCCGGTATTTCCAGTTGTCAACATCAATCACACAAAACACTTAATCTATCAGCTGTCCATTTTCGACTTGCTAATGCTACCATGATCATCTCAGCGTTATACTATGAGCATGCGTTTCAACAACATTATTCTCAGGCTGCCGTCGGATAGCTAATTGTCATGTAATTAAAAATAATTAGAATTAGCCATCCTGTAAATTCTAATTGATTAGAATTACGATTAGCTGATAAAATTTTTACTGAACAATTGATTACAATTAGAATTAGCTGGTCATCTAAAACGATTATCTAATCAATTTTTTCCTAATTGATTAATTACCCATCTCTGTCTTCAAAAATAGAAATTGGAACTGCAGACATTTTTATGAGGAGGGGCAAAACACATCATTTAAAATGGCACAATGGTCAGGTTAATATTTGAGCAAGTTCTTCAAATTTCAATGTCAAATATTGGTATTTGTATTTTTCTCAGAGGGGGCATGTGCCCCCTCTTGCAGTCATGTGCAGGCGCTCTGTCTTACAACTGACATTTCAATTGAAAGTTCAGAGGTCGTGATAAATACAGTGCCGAAGTCTGTATCTGAAAACTAACTGCCACAGCCATAGATTTAACGCCATGAATTAGAAAGCGCAACAGCTCTAAGATGAGTTTACTAAACAGTAGAGTCATCGGATATCATAGACGCTGTCATTCCACGATTATCTTATAAAAACTGCGGCAAAGGTGGGTCTTCGAGGAACAAAATCATTGCAAGATGAACATGCTCTTGTTTAGTTTATAAAGCGCTGTGTTATTACTGAACATCAGCACTGGCACTATTTATATTCTGCTGCAGAATGATGTGCATCTAACATGGTGCTCCAGGAGCCCCACGTCCACGTTGGTCGACTCTAAACTGAATTCAACCATTTGAGGACAATCTCTGGAACCATCCATTCTCACCCCGGTTCACTGGTTGCCAGTCACTCAGCAACATCGCCCTTCCAGCTATCCGTCGAGAAGCCACAGCATCCAAGCTCACTGCCAATTACTGAATGCCCGACCAGATCTGAAAATATTTAAACGCGGACATCTTTTAGACCATCCTAGCCCAACGTCTGACGTCTCGTCATCCAATCTGGTTTCCCGCGCCTAAAATAAGAATGAAAATTAAAATTAACAATTGAACTTATCACTGCTGCACTCTGTTCCGGACTCTTGGAAGCAGAGTTGGCAGTCTGCTGAGGTCAAGAACAAACACCTCATCACAGACCCCTGCAAGCGCCAACCAGGCTTTGACCTAGTGCGCTATGAATGGGCTCACCTCGATCGCTATTGAACAGGCCATGGCCGGTGCGCCGCTATGCTTCACCGTTGGGGAGCCAGAGATGACCCGAATTGCCCCTGCGGCATCAGACAGACTATGAACCACATAGTCAATGACTGCCACCTCACCAGTTTCGAAGGAGGACTCGAGACCCTGCATCAGGCTCAACCTGATGCCGTTGAATGGCTGAGAAAGAAAGGCATTCGCTAGAAGAAGAAGAAGAAGAAGAAGAAGAAGAAGAAAAAAAAAGAAGAAGAAGAATAGACGCTTAATAATGCACGGTGAGCCAATAAAAACATGCCACTGTGTATTTGTTCATAAATTTGGCAAATGTGAACCGATTTTCACAATGTTTTTATTATTTGACTCAGAAATAAATGGCGACAAGATCTTATGTATGTTATTACCACGTCTTTAACGTGTAGCACCTTTACCTAGTAAAACTAACATACGCGGGAAAATCGGAAACTGTCATGTAAAACACATGCCGTATAATGTTCTTAATTGTTCACAAAATGTTCTGACTTTAATAAATGAATTAAAGCCAAGTTATAGCAAGTCGAAGCTCAAAGCAAATGCTCAAGGTGTCCTCTCTTGCGCAAACGCATTGCACGCAGACGTTTGCGCCATTCATGAATGGCAACGCCATTGATGACGCTTTGTCTCAAACTCGTTCCAGACGGTGATTAGTCGTTCCGTCAGTTCATTGGCGTTGCAAACTTTGATTTCGTAGACCAGCTGCTGCATTTCTCCCTAAAACTTTGTAGTCCACGGGGGTTCCGATCTGGACTGTTTGGGGGCCACAATTCTGGTGGAACGAATGCAGGCGTCTCCTGCTGCAACGAGCCGACTGTCTGGCATTTTGAGCTTTGACTTTTTTATAGCATTGCTTTAATTCATAACAAATACAAAAAGTCAAAGTCCTTCCTGAACCTCGCGGGCTCATAGGGCGGCGCTGATCTCCGTTGCTTTAGCCCACAGTCAGGCGTCAAATACCACGGATACGGAGAGCTAAATAATAATAATGCTTATATATAAGATCTTGTCCTCCATTTATTTCTGAGTCAAATATGAAAACATTTTAAAAATCGGTTCACAATTGCCAAAGTTATGAACAAATATACAGTGGCATGTTTTTCATTGGCTCGCAATGTAATCTAGAGGAATCCTATGGGGACTGAAAGAGGAGCCGTACACTTATAGACTCCTTCTAATGTATAGTTAATTCTATGCCAGTGAAAGAGGCGGAAGAGGACGCGTCCTGTTCTTCATCGAGTGTCCCTTAGGTGCGTCCGTGTGTTTGTCTGTACGTCGTCGTGTTTTTCAAATAGCTTTCACTGTTAACGATTTTAGAAATTCTTGTCCGTGAAAATGGATGGGTCTTGTGTTCACCAGTGCCTATAGGTCTATCTAAGACATCTAGATCGTTCACATAAACACAAAAACCCTTTAACATAAACACAAAATAATTATACACCATTGAAACCAATACGCTACAAAAGCGAACGCTGACAATAATAATACACAGAGTGCTGAATCGAAACATGTCGTAATAGAGTTACCAGACACGTAACATACAATTACGTGTTTACAACTTTACACAGCACAGGTTATAGTACACAGAAGTATCAACTATCAAAATTATTATATCAATTGCCTCTGAACTGATCATCTTAACATACGGGTTAGCTACAGTATCCTGTATGGCCTACAATGGCCATAATATTCATCTAACTTATAAAATTAACATTCCATCTGTTCTATGCGCGCAAGTTTCAACTTACCAGCTGCAAATTCATCAATCACGAACGTTGCATTTATCAGCTTATTACAGTGTGATAATTAGTGATGTTACGGTTAACCGAACCGAACCGAAACCGCGGTTTTTCGGTCAAAACCGAACCGAACCGAAACCGCGGTTTTGACCATGCAAATTGGACCATTTTCGTAAAACACGTTAGGGTTAACGCTAACCTAGATTAAAATTAAATGCATTTAATGCATTTTGAATGCAGTTCAATCAATGCACAGCTTTTAAACGCTAAAATAACGAGTGTTGTTCTTCTGGCATGTCTATATTTCTATGATGAGTCAGAGTCTGATGTCATTATTGAAATCAGTAAAAACAATTTTAAAATGGCTGTATTAGTAGTGTCGCGCAGTGTCAGTTTAGTGTGGAATACCAATTAGCTCCGGACACTCCCCAAATTGAATTAGACACCCCCAAATCCACAATCCTAGAAATATCCCTGAGGCTAACGGGCGGGTTCAAGCCCTGTTAGTGCCCCAGTGGCTTTCACACGTGCAGTAATGCCTCCGGACTTTAAATCATGCTTTTAAAATTAGGTCTATATTGGCAATTGCATCAACTGAAAAGAGAAGGTGAAAATAAAGGGGCCGTCCATAAATGACGTCACGCGATTTGTCACTTTTTACTTCACGCAACGTCGGACCCCTAAAATATGACGTCACAACGGGCCGACCCCATTTTCAAAAATCGCGTAACGTCATTTTATTTTTATTTCTTATTAAATTCCTCAAAAGGTCATTCTTGTATTTTTTCCTCTCGAAAAACCTGACAAGCAAAAAGAGGTCATAGCCTATCGCTAACCCCTAGGGTTAGAGTTAGGGTTAACCCTAACCTAACCTATGGTTAAAAACCGAACCGAACCGAAACCGCGGTTTTTCGGTCCAAACCGAACCGAAACCGACCGAGACTGCTCGAGGTGAAACCGTAACAGCACTAGTGATAATATGCGAATTGTCGCGTATGACCTTCCGGAACATGTATAGATCAGTAGGAACAACGGTGTTTAGATTGCAATTTGCAATCGTGGCCGCACAGAGGGTCGGAAGGCAATAAATGCTAGCGCACACGAACGCGTAGAACGCCCAGGTGGATTGAGAGGGAGACATGGCAATGTTGAACGAAATATACAATGAATATGACGGGATAATGATGTTTACAGGGGCATGAAAGTTGCGATCGAACTAGACTAAACAGCGACGAAATGGAAAATCTGGAAAATGAAAAAATGGAAAATGGAGATGATGAATATACATTATACAGTATATATATGTATATGTATATATATATATATATATATATATATATATTTGCCACGTGTGAGCTCAGAGCATCATGACTTCGGACCCGTGATCGATGGCTTTGCATTGGGCTGCTTCAACCTCTCCCGGTCGGAGACCCTCGCCGCCGCCGCCGCCGACGGCGACGACGACGGAATGTCTTTCGTCTTGGACGACCGAGTCCGCCATTGTTCCCCAGATGAAAACGGCAAATGCATTTGCCGTAAAATCAATCGACAGACGATGGCGAGACGATATTTCTAAACGGGGAAGAAGCGATGCTTTCGCAAGAAATCTATTAGGAAGATGTTCGCAGGGAGTGTGGACAGAAAAAGGAAGGCGGCACTCAATTGGGAGACCGGCGTGTTTGCTATGCAAGACGGATAATGAGTTTTATAGCGCAATTATCGGCTGATCTAGTTCATTAATCGCCCGCACGGCGGCGTGAGAAACCCAGTTTTATATTCATCTATGTTACGCCGTCGGAATTTGTCCAATTAGGCTGCTGCTGCTTCCACGTTCATCGGTAGACGCGATCTTGTTCCAGTTCTTTCACAAAATGACTGACCAGTGCAGAAACAATCCGCCTTTGTAGCGCTACTATAGATAATCTGATTGTTTTAGAACTTATCAGAGATCTCCATTAGAACCTGTCATAGTATCAAATCGTCTCTGTCCTCTCTATTTCTCTCTCTCTCTGCCTCTCCTCTCTCTCTCTCTTCCTCTCTCTCTTTCTTTCTCTCTCTCCATATATATCTATCTATCTATCTATCTATCTATCTATCTATCTATCTATCTATCTGTCTATCTATCTATCTATCTCTGTCTCTCTGTGTGTGTTTCTCTCTCTGTCTCTGTCTGTCTTTCTGCGTGTGTTTCTTTCTCTCTTTCTCTCTCACTCTGTCTCTCAATCTTTCTCTCACTCTGTATCTCTTTCTCTATCTCTCTCTGTCTCTGCATCTCTATCTCTTCATCTCTCTATTTCCCTCTCTGTCTGTCTGTCTGTCTGTCTGTCTCTCTCTCTCTCTCTCTCTCTCTTCCTGCCTGATCGCTTCCTGATTAGTCTAAATTCCGTCATCAGACAGCAGACATCAGATGTTCTCGTGAACAGCAACCTAACCTAACACACGACGATGACTTTGGCCGAGTAACTGCAACAGTCGAAAGGACGTACAACCGCCACCAACAGCAAAAGCAACGGTCGTAGCAACGAAGTTAAGGCAGAGGCGTTGTGCACAGTAGCAACTGTGACCGCAGCAGCAGCAGCAACAACAACAACAACAGCAGCAGCAGCAGCAGAACGGACGCCACAGAAACTGTGCAATCAGTGACCGAAACCCCAGAGAGAAAGAATGTCGCCGGTGCGTCATTAGAATCTGTCTCTGTCACGAGATTCATGAGACGATGAGTGCGCCCCTGAGCCGACGGCACTAGTGCTCCGTAAGCCGACGTCACTCCTAGCCCCTCTCCCTCCCCGCCCCCACTCCAGTCGCCGGACGATGGAAATATAGCCGAAGAACGTGAAATGGTAAAGACGGGATTTCTGCGCTGTCATAGAGGGCTTTGGGTCCGTCAACAGTGGAACGCGCTTAAAACGTCGACGTATATATACGCTGAGACGTATATATACGCTGAGACGTAAGACGACCGGGATACTCCGCCTTCAGATATATCGACGTTTTTCTAGCGAACTTTTATTTTCAGATGTTTCCTTCTTTCAATTTGCCAAACGTCTTTCCCGTCAATTGACAGATCTTCGGCGATCTCCCTCGGAAGAATCACCGGCGCTGAGAAATTCGACCGTCACGACTCAACCATGCAGCGCATTGTTAACGTTCCCTGCTGAAGCCGACAGCTTCGGTAGTCGGCGCGTCTGAATGACCCACTTGAGGGTCGAGTCGGTCGCTGTGGGGAATGGGGGGTTCTGAGGCGCCATTTCGGATTTATTATTTAACTTCAATCGGGCTTTTTGTGTGAATTTCTCAGGTTCCACTAGCGACGGAGAAGAGGTCCTCGGGCAGATAGGGGCACGCCACCCCGACAATTGATCGGCGGTGCTGGATTTGGTCGTCGTGGGGGCGACGGGGCATCGAAGGGTGTCGTCTTAGAGGAGAACGTCGAAGGGTGTCTAGGGTTAGAACGACGGTTAACCGACTCACAAAATCCGGTGACGAAACCGATTAAACGCCGACTGGAGCCGTCGTCAAGACAACGGCCGTATGACGTCACGTGACGTGAGAAAACTCATTTCAGGATCGAAAGGTCTTTGGTCCGTCTTCAAATGCACTCTAGCTTAGCAATCAGACACCAACACTTTTAAGCATCCAAACGAAGCGAAGGCAAGACAACAGAGACAGACAGACAGACAGACAGGCAGGCAGACAGGCAGACAGACAGACATAGACAGAATATTCTGCACTGTGTACAGTACATGCTTTGCTATTCCATTCCGTTCCTACAGAAGCTGAAGGTAACTGGCCGTACATAGGATATCTCTTAGCTTCTAGGTTAGAAAACTTCATGCACAATTCTAAGATTATGAGAATGCGCCGGCGAAGCGTTAAGACCAGTGGCCAATTGGTGGGTTCTTCGCCTTTCAAATATTATTCACGATTTTCTCATGCACTTTCGCTTCTAATTCAACATTTGATTTACTTAAACCTCCCGAAATTATTATTAAAGGTACGAGCGCCTACTCCTTGCAAATTCAAAAAACACGAGACTTTCGCAACTACATGTCTGTCTGAGGAGAGGTCGTGCGTTTTGTTGTTTTCGTGTCTTTCTCAGTCTGTCTGCGTTCGCTGTCCGTGTTTTATAAGTCAATAGACTACAGACTTCAGACGTGCTGTTATTTCGCCGTCGTTATTGCCTTGCGCTTCTCCTGCGACCGTAGATCGCGACATCCGAAGGGCCTCGTAATGGACGCGCTCAGTCGGTCGGTCGCTCCGACGGGATGCGCTCTCTGCGGTCGAGTCCTCCGAGAAAAACGAGAAGGAGGAGGAGGAGGAGGAGGAGAAGAAGAAGAGGAGGAGGAGGCGCTGCATCGTCAGTCGGCGGCGGCGGCGGCGGCGATGGTGTCCCCCACTCTCTGCCTTTGTCTCTCTCCCCGTCTCTCTTTCTGTTTGTCTCTCTCTCTCTCTCTCTGTCTCGGTTTCTCTCTCCGTCTATCTCTTTCTTCCTCTCTTCCTGTCTGTCTCTGTCTCTGTCTCTTGCCTTCGCCTGGAAATTATTTAGAATGTAGAAGACGGCGAAGAGCCGCAATAGACACACACGAGTTGGAGAAGTTTGCGATGCTCCGTGGAACAAATGATTCGGGCGGGAAATGGCGCTGGAAGAGGAATGACGGATGACTGGAAGGAGGAGGAGAAGGAGGAGGAGGAGGATGTTGGATGTCGCAGTAGCTCAATCAACGGCTTCGCAGTCGTCGTCGTCGTCGTCGTCGTCGTATTCTTTCCATCTGTTTATTTTCGGTTGAGAAATCACTTAAGTCACAATCGCGCGCTTACTTCAGCTGCCTGCCAAAGACCTCCGCAGCTATAAGCAGACGTCGAATGGAGTCTTTCCAGCCTACTTCTCCTCCTTCCTTCCCTCCCTCCTTTCCTCTGTTCTCTTTTCCTCTCGCGCCTCGCCAATAGAGCTCTCGATAATCTGCGGCTTTCATCGACTTCGTTTCCGCTAATCGAACGCGAAATGGCAATTCAGACGACGAATCAATTAATCAAACAGAATCGAAATTTCTAATAATAGCAGAATGACGTTCACTGGAATCAAGAACAGGCAGATGGAACCCTTCGCATCAAGTATTAGTAGCAGTAATGTAGTAGCAGTAGCAGTAGTAGTAGCAGCAGCAGTAGTATTAGTAGTAGTAATAATAATAATAATAATAATAACAATAATAATAATAATAATATAGTGAACTCGGTGTCCAGTTGAACGATGAAAGTTTCGTAACAATCCACTGACTGGGAATGCATATTGGCTAGAGTCGACTTCTAGTAATGTTATTTGGCATGCAATAGGAACTCGTTGATAAGTGAATTATTAGGTAATAGATGAGGCACTGAGCTCAGGAGGAATTCGACAAGAAAGCTGTTTAGAAACTTAATTTTTACATTCTGATCCAATGTACTTACTTTCAGACATAAACTAATTTGGCCATTGTCCGTTGTTCCTCCCTCAGACTAATTGAAATCACTCGCACTTATCAATTCTTTTGTGAATGGATCTGTAATTCCACCATCTGATACTTTTATAGATTAGTAGGTCTACCGATGCTCTAAATTTAAGGGCATAATTATTTTTTACTTTTTCATTACTATTTTTATTTTATAGACGCCTAAAATGAAATCGACAATCGACTAAGTCGTCATTTGAATAATTTCCGTAAGCATTCAAACCTTTGTAGGCGTTGATTAGTAAATAAAAAATTGACTACAGTCAATCCTGCTTAAAATCATCTTTTTACAAAATCGTCAATAGCGGCAAGCAGGTCAAAAAACGACCAGCAGATGGTGGGGAGGTGTCCAGAGCTAATTATTATGCATTTTGTATGCATACCATTGTCACATTACCAAATTTTGGGGGTGTCGACCCTCAAATTGGAGGGGGTGTTGGGGGGGTGTTAGAAGGGTGTAAAAATATCCCTGTCCAACACGCTCTGGTAGATTTCGCTGCCTTCCATATTGATCCACGCGACCCCAATAAGGAGTATCCATTCTCCGGAGATACGCCACGCACACTTCAATTGCCACCACCTTCAGATGTTGCTCATTTTATCGGATTTCTGGAACTTCACGCAGAAATTTTACTTCATATTTATTTCATGCTCGTAGCACACAAAAATGTCTTCGCCGTGGTTTTAAAGGCCAAACCTCGATTTTCTTTATTTTACTTCAGCGAAGAAACTCGATAATTTTCAGATATGGTCTGCAGGCATCCCGATTCCCGACCCTAAAATGTCTATCAACCTTAACGGTGGCGTAGCCAGGGTTCCGGAATATGGGAAACACATCGGCTATACATCGAAAAAGCGTCGTCAAGAAGTTCTTGACACATTCAAATCCATATATATATATATATATATATATATATATATATATACTAGAAAGATGCTCGCTTCGCTCGCGCTCGCTTCGCTCGCAGTGCAGGATAATACTAATCCAATACCTATACCTAGTACCCAATCATTGAATTCATGCTGAACAACATTTCAATGATCGCCACCTAGCCAAGCTCTGCGCCACGTAATAATTAGGCCTATGTACGTTAAAATCACGCAACTGTGGCCATTTGTGACGCCGTACACGTATTTTTTGTGTACGTTAAAATGTACGTTAAATTGCGCAACTACCTCAGGCTGCGAACAATTGTTACCAATAGCAACGTCGTCGCACGCCCACCGCTCTGACGCTGCAATGACTCGACTAAACCGGTTCTACGAACAATTGTTACCAATAGCAACGTCGTCTTCGAACATCGTCCACCAACGCATCGCGACGTAAGGACTAAACCGGTCTACCAATAGTCAACGCTCGCCCACCAACGCATCGCGACGTAAGGACTAAACGGTCTAAACCGTCTACCAATAGTCAACCAATCAGAACGCTTGAAGGTAACAGACATACAGAATAACGATTTTAATATGATAGATATAGATATATATATATATATATATATATATATATATATATATATATATATATATATAGGCCTATGTATATATCGAATCTGTTCCAATCAATCATCCTATACTTACCACTCGAAAGATATCTTAATAATAGGAACCCGGTCTCCCTGTGCCCCCCGTGGCTATACCAATACTTAACACTGACTCATAAATGCTTGGACTTCAATTCAGTTCTACTGTATATTGCAGCACTGAGCTTGTTGGAAGCTCAGAAAAAGGTAGCCGCTGTGACGCCGCTAAATCAAGATGCTTCCGAGCGACGATACCTCCAGTTACTCGTCTGAAATTGTTCTTGAAACGATGTCCGACCACTGCATCCCCTCCCATTCACCCCAACCTCCGGCTCCCTCCCTCCCTCCTCCTTCCCGAGGCGCACGGTCACAGCAAACGAATTCCCTTCGAGAAGTGTTCCTCTCGTCTCCGATTTTTCTTTTCGCTATAGTTTTGGATTCTCCATAGAAAAAGATTCTGATCATTAGTGTGTCTAAGAGTTTTTCGGTCACTACGCATGCAACGAGGAAAGGATCTTATGTCTACAACTTATCGTTTAAAGTCACTTTGTCCGACCTTTTTCCGCGTTTCACTTTCTGGTCTTTACAAACTTCAAATGCAATGAATAAGAATATCATTCGGCCGATTAAGAACAGATTCTGATTGTCTAATATTTTGAAAGATGTTTCGATTTTTTAAAGGTTCTAGAAATTTTGAGAAACGCCCGAAGCTTTACTGGATAAACTCCAAAACATGACGAGAATATGAAATCAATGACTCAATTAACACGATAAATTTAAGACAATGATAGACTTTCGATTCTGGAGACACACAGTCCTTTCTCTGTTTTTTTCTCTATTTACAAAAATCATTTCCTCTATATAAATTACGTCCCACCCACAATTACCCTTTGAATAAAATGACCCTGTCTCGCTGACCCGCACCTTTTGCCTTTAGCTATTTCAAATTTAAACTAAACGCCTTAAAATAGGTAGCTAATTTTCGGTTTGGCGCCTTCCGACTGCCTTGCACGTGTATGCGGGTGCCTCGGAAAATCGCCGTTCCTGGCAGTTTGTCGGTCATGCCATAAAGCGTCCTAGCCGAAAAATGTCCGGGCGGACACTTCATTGCAGCCACAAAGTGTCCCGCGGACGGTTCATTACGCTATAAAATGTACCTAGAAAATGTCCGGGTTGCCAAAAAGTGACTGGCTCACTCTAACATAATCTGTGACAAATGTCAACGTTAAAGAGACAATGTACAGTAGGATTACGGCATTTCATACGCTTTCTTACATAGGCCTACCAGGGATTAATTCGAGTAACGGCTATTTGTTCCAACCTCGATGTTTGAACAGTTGATTAGTGTCAGAATTATGTTACAATTCATTTTGAACCGCTGTACGAATGGTAAACGTTCTTCTAATTCGACAGACATTACCGTGTAGAACGTTATGTAATTTGCTTACGTCCATTTTTTAGTATTTCTATAACATGAGCTACATCGCTAATTTCATGCATGATGTGAGGGACATTCTCTAAAAATTCATATTTGTCAAGTCAAGTGGATTGATATCTGGGGAGTTGGGTGGCCAGTCATCTTTCTTGATGAAATCTGGACAATGTTGCTAAAGAAAATCCTGGGTCCTGAGAGCAGTGTGCAGGTGTTCCGTCTTGCTGGAATATGAAATCTTCTCCAAGCATACGAGTATCATGACAGTCCTGCAGCCAATCATAATGCTGCTGTATTTATCTGTTGGCCGTAAGTAACCCTTGACCTTGTCTGGCGCAATGACAACGACGCAATTTTAGACTTAAAAACGATACAAATTACTATGACATTATCTTCTGTTTGTCAATTTAAAATTTGGGTCTCTTTAGTTTTTTGGCCATATTTTAGCAAACTCTAAAGCTATCAGCATGAAATTTGGCAATTACATCAGAAACATTCCCAGGTATATGGCCTATAAATTTCATTGAAATCACTATACACGAGCCGAGATATTAAATATCATAAAGGGGTGCCCTTTTCACTTTTACACCCTGTATAGGCCTATAGGTGTACGGACACTTAATCACTTGGACAGTTAATCACGCTACATTTAATCACTTGGACAGTTAATCACGCGACATTTAATCACTTTGACAGTTAATCATGCGACAGTTAATCATGCGACATTTAAAAATAATATATAGCCGTAAAAAGGTCATTTTGGTCATAATTTGCTATTTTGTGAAAAACTGTGCGTGATATGCAAAAACTATTGTCATTTTCGGAATCAGCATACGAGAAAATACAAAGAACAGGTACGGTTCTTCAGACATCGAAAAGTGTGCAGCATAATCTTATATATAGGCCTATTCATCATTGCGAATTAGTTTCGCAATGTGGCGATCAAACCCTTAAGTACAATCGAATGGAGTGAGCTGGCAACTCTCGGGCGGCATCAACGAAACTGCTCCTAGATTGGGTGCCCTTAAAAGGCTGCCTCGGTAAGAGAGGCATCGAAACAAGTTAATAGTTCGCTAATTCAATTACATATTTTTCTCTGTCTCTCACTCTGTCTCTATCTCTGTTTCTGTTTTTTCTCTTCCTCTCTCTCTCTCTCTTCCTATCTCTCTCTCTTCCTCTCTCTCTCTTCCTCTCTTCTCTCTCTCTCTCTCTCTCTCTCTCTCTCTCTCTCTCTCTCTTTGCAAATGGTCGAGAATTTTCGCATAAAACTCGTCTTATTCCACCAAATTCTTCGTCACTGTAGGCCTAATGTTATTTGCAGATTCAGTTAGTGCTTTAGCAGATAAGTGAGGATGGTATTCGACTGTTCTCTACTTCGACCTCTGTCTCATAAACCCACTTTCCGCTTGAAATAAAAAGCCCATATAAACTGCACAGCGATTTGCTGAATCTTAGGTCTGGATTCACGTCTAATTTATTCTTATAAAATAAAACGCAACCAGTTTCAATTATGCTATAATTTAGCTAACGACGAATGAAAGATGAGAAAAGGGAAGTCTGTAGGTGAAAATATCAAATAACATTAATGCGCCAGAGCATTCGATTAATTGATGCGTTTGATGAATCATAAAAGTCTGCTTATAGATCTAACGTGCGTCCATTGACGATATTTTGAGGTTTCAAAGTGAATTATAATTTTTGTCGAATAGAGGTCTGGTCTGTGGTGTCAGGGGCGCAAACCTGGCCGAAAGTTGGTCATGTCCTAATATACCGTGACCTGAAGCCTCAGCAAAAAGTGCATAGGGACAGGATAGCCCAAAACAGCGATTCTCAGCCTCTATAGTGCATGCCGCGACCCCTTTATTCAATTCCCGATATGTGGCGACCCCCGACCGTAAAATAATTTTCGTTCATAATGTACTGTAATCTGTTAAAAATAACAATGTCATGACAATTAAAATGTTTGAAATCATTCTGATTCTATTGTCTGCAATGCCTATCCTCGAATGACAATTATATTTGTAAAAACTAGTAACTACCAACGGGGAAATTTTGTACAATAACAAGTTTTACGCATCAGAAAAGAGACAACCCCATAATTTCAGATGGTCTCAAGCGACCTCAGGCAAATCGTCATTCGCGCCCCACAAGATGAGAACCGCTGACCTAAAACATTATAATTGCAAATTACAGTGTCTAACTGATTTTATTTAGGTCAATACTAAAAAACTAATACTATAAATAAATAGTTGTATTAGTATCATATTCAATTTCGTATTTGTTAAATTAATTGAGTAAAATAAATACATCGGTTAATAATTTATAACAATATTAAGTAAATAGCCTGCCAGCTGTGGCTGCATAAAATCAAAAGAGCGTGAATTTTATGAAGTGACAACTATAGGCTATAGGCTATAGGCTATAGGCTATGGTAATAGAATAGATGAACGATAATAGGCCAAGTTGGTTATAGTGAAGTTATTCGGTAATCTATTTTCAAATAGAAAAGAAAAATATACCGACATTAACCTCTGAGAACGACATTTCGCAAGAAGGCTAACCTGCGTGTTGCAAGAACAATTTAGAAAATTCGCAAATTTAAAACAAATTAAACTAAGAACATTTCAAAGCTCCGAGACTAGTTGCTGTAGGTAGTGACGCAGACTAAGGCTCCGAGTGCTAGTCTGTGTCACTGCCTACAACAACTATCAACAATTGTATAACGTACTGTACGTGTAGTAATAATGGCAATATTCGTCATAACATGAAATAATTTATCAATTAAGTAGCAAAATCTGACTATAACAGGAACGCTATTTTGGAATTGTGACAAAATTGTATAATTCTATAGCCAAAAAACACCCATGTCCACAGCTATAATTAGGGATGTGAGTTAGAAATTTTACTCAAAATTCCTCTGAAATTAAATTTCGGAAATTTTGATTTTTTCCGGAAAGGAAAAGTTGATTATTATTGTTATTTATTATAATTATTATTACTGTTTATTATTAGTATTTATTACTACTGATTACTATTACTGATATCTATTATTATTTTTATCATTATTACTATTTATAACTATTCATTTGTTGGGCATTTATTAAAGAAGTTAACAACTGTCAGTATGGTAGCGCTATATAATGTCTGAGTCGGAAGTCGCAGAGAACCAGCTACCAGAGTACGCGACGCCGTTTTGCTGTCTGATTTGTTAAAACTATAATAAATCTCGATGTTAGGCGAAAAAATTATCGAATTGTCAGCAAAACAAAAACTAAACACTTGTTTATTTTACGGTTTTTACCCATAGTCTCGCACTCTCGCCAGCACTCGATGCGACACATTCGTGAATATTCATAAGGGAAGCTGGTTCCCTGAGCAGCAAGTAGAATACTTAAATTGGCGAGATCTCGTTAAAATATCGGAGAACCCGTTTTCGACCAATTTCCCCTATGTGCAAAAATATATAATAAAACTTCGTTTTCTTAGCTGTGGGACCTGCGGTAATTAATTTTGTCCACTGCTGTCTATTTACCTCTAAAAAATTAATTTTTAAGGTTTTAGAACTTTTCCTAAATTTCAGGAATTTCGGAAATTTCCGGAATATTTCCAAAATTTCTACTTTTCCGGAAAAGTTACATCCCTAGCTATAATCACATGACCTTCTCAAAAGTTGCCCATGTCAGGACATGAGGGACATACTCGACATAGTGGGTTTGTGTCCATGTTTGGTGTGCGTGTGTGTATTGTAAATCGATCCCTAATACGTGTACTATATTTTTGGACATAAATACGGATTGGTAGGAAGTAAATGCTTCAGGTTTATATTTCTTAAATTAAAATTGCAGTTAAACAGAAATTGATCTGGAGTCTTTTGTGTAAATGACTGCTTCATTAGCAAGTCTTCGAAAATGTTGTCAACGTAAAATATGATATTTTCATTCCGAAAAAACAGAACTGCAGTTTGATGTTTGATTTTAGAAAGTGATGTTTCAAAATAATCGATATTCTAGAAATAACTTTTTAAACTGAACATGAGGTCATAGCTAAATTTTGACTAAGGTATTGCAAGATCGATATTGTAGATCGATATCCTCTCGTATTCAGTAAACCGCGGTCCAGTACTTGGACGTCTATATCGCTACAAATGTTCATTCTCAGTGGCTTCTGGGTTCAGTTTGTCTGGTCACGTGGCATTGTGGTCTAATTGCGACACCATTCTGGTCCTTTATGGCCTCTGTTTATCCTGGATCGAAGAACAAGATTTTGCTTTTTCTCTCTCTGCGGGAGAGTTGGCTGGTTGTCAGTGTGCGCTAGTCACCTTTGAAGCCGTAGGTGCTAACAACTGACAATTCCGTCGACAGATGACTCGGAAATGAGACGACTTCTGTGTCTCATGCGCTGCGAAGGGGAGGAAAGAGAAGGGAATTGAAGGAAATGAGGGAGGAAAGGAGAGAGAAGAAGAAATTTATAGTTCCATTTGCTTCTTGCTTCGTCGCTGTCTGCCACAAGATTCGAAGAAAAAAATGACGATTGATCAGGACAAAGAGAGTAAAGATAAACATCGATCGAAGCGCCGCTAAAGAGAAAAATTCCTTTAGACAGTGAAGCAGTGCTCATGATCAATGCTCGAGAGTCCAGATGAATGATTGCAAAGGACTCGAGATTCGTCCGGGAAGAATGGGCGTTGGATGCTGAATGCTCAAAGAAAGCGGAATTTTTGCAGATCAGTAGTCTCAGTAGTCTAGGGTATTAGATTGGACGGGAACAACAGTGGTTCTCACACAGGGCAGTCCCTACTGAACCACTTTAAACCTTGTTATATTATTATTATTATATAAGTCAGCAACGCAATTTCGTTATGACTATATTTGAGTATTCAAAAACTATATACGCCATTATACCCGAGTGAGGCTATATACGTTGTAAACATCCATCATCAACACAGAGAGTTTATTTCTTATTTTCACACGCACTAATGCGCATCGTTAGCTATTATTATTATGCATGTCGTCGTTTTAATTATTTACCATCCGTGCAAGGATTACATAACGAAGGTCTTCTCGCGTTGAGATTTTTAACGAATATTTTTCACCAACTGACAAGTGTTAAGTTTTCTGCTTATATTCGACGCCTGTTTGACAAATATAGAGACAAATAATTTGAATTTCTAAAAATCTCACACTTGCATACTTACTACTAAGGTTTACCGTGCTGTGTTCACAATAAACTGTTATTATAATCGTCACCAATAACACTTCGTGAAGCGGAGAATCCTATCATTAGTATACAGGCGAGATGTCGTACAATCCGATGTCCTGCCATCCATATATCTCACAGGAGTGTCGTAGTTGAGGGTGTGGTGGTCTTTATAACCGACGTCGTTAAAAATAGTCCTACTGAAACCCTACTTACATGGTGGAAACGGTTGTGCAATGTGCATATATAGATACAGAAAAGAGATGTAGCTTATATAGAGGTAGCTTAGTCGATAGCAATGATAATGATTCATGACGATGATAATGCCTTAGGACCTATGACACTGCGTTAAAAGAACATATTATATTCGTTACAGCGTTAGTCTAGTTGGTGAGTTTTCACATGGTATGAAAAAACTCATAAATCTCAAAGCATGCAAAAGATATTGGTAGACTCCTGTTGAACCTATGCGAGCATTGTTTCAATGATTCCGACCGGAGAATTTTCTACAAAATCTTAATAAAGAAACTTTCTTGACAATTAACTTAGGCTTGCTTTCTCTCCTCTTTTCTTTCCATCTAGAAGAAGGAGAAAGTGGTACAATATATATAAATATATATGCACTGTATATAAGCTTTATTTATTTTATGACCGTCTAAACTTCTGGCTGATTTGCGTCGGATGATTGAGACGTTCGCTCTTTGTTTTCGATCGTCTCTATTACAACTATGCGTCGATCAATCATTTTGATATGATCTTAAAGGAGAAATTAAGGAAAATCGATTGCCTAATGCTTTCATCTGCCACAATAATCTCGGAATGAAAAGCAATAGACATTCCAAATTATATGTGCCTATGACATCATACTTCTCTTTGCCTCTTGTCTATGGCGTGTGTGCGCGTGCGTGCGTGGGTGTGTGTGCTCGGAATGAGTGTTCAGATGGTTAAGCGCCAGTTGTGAGCGTCTGAAGAAAGGTTTCATTAAAGAACAACTTGACATTAAACCTATAATAGCAATATAACATGTCAAAACGTTTTCTATTGCTGATTTCTTATATATAAATATATTATATATATATATATACTGTGCATACTTGTAAATACGCATATACACGTGTATATATGCATGTATATATGTATAATTATATAAATTATAAATTATAAATGTATACATGCATGCAAGAAATGCATAGGTCCAGCACAACGGTTACTGGCAATATGAGAGCGAACTTATTATTTTTGTTTTACAAATTAATTTTGAATCACAGATGAAATAATTATAAATTTAGCGGAATCATTCCATGTTATTTATCCGACTACGATCTTCTCCGATCTTTCCTCTCTAAGACGAATTTATTAGCGTCGAGTTTAACTTTAAAAAAACCTTGCTTCCGTCTCGTTCTCTTCAATTTCCTCCTTTTACCTCTCCTATCGGATAACGAGGAAATGACGTGCTAGACAATCAGAGCGAAGCAAACAAATCTACGGATAAAAGTTCACATCAAACAGTACACGAGTTGGCTTTGCAAAGACGCTGAATCCAAATGTCCATCAGCAGCAGACTGTATACGGTTAGTTGAGGTCTCCATATACTGGTAGAAGTCGATTCTTTTATTATAGGTCTATAATTTAAATCATTGTAAATCATGCAACATTTGATTTAAATTAGATTGGATTCCAATCACAGATCGTTAAGCCATCGTCTTCTATTTAATGCCGCTTTAGAAATGCATCAAACAGTCTTTTGCTTCGGACACTTTCAATTTGGTCAAGCGATCTGCCGGACGATAGCATCGCTGTATAATGTCACACAGCGCTGCTCTGACAACTTGATGTTTTTGCCGGCGAATCTGTCAAAATTTCATCAGCGGGCTGCAAATTCCATCTCGATTTTGTTCATTTGGTTCAGTAGAGCGTTGGCTTGAACGCCGAACTCGTCTTTGCTTCTCTTTATTCGCCAGAATTATAGACAGGAACGGAGAACCGAGGTTTTTTATTTTGACGGCGTGCAAAGCTGAATATGCAATAATAAGCCGCAATTTATACTTGCTTTTGGTGAGCAAATTCGATGCTCATTCTCATATAGAAAAGCAAAATAGAACACAATAACACAATTGAATTTACAGGGCGGCTCAATAAAACGGTATCACCTTGTTTCATTGCAAGTATTTTGGCAATCTTTGTGTTGAAATGCATGGAATTTGGCGTGCTTCTGCCGTATGATATCGAGAATGCAGTATTTTAAGTAGATTCTCTGTAAAGTTTAAGCCCCTAGATGGCGCCAATGCATGTTGAAAGTTTGCAGAAATCTTAAATGACGGCGTGAAAACCGCCTACAATGACGTTCTGCCTACTCGTCAAATTGTGGGTTGGAACTTGTCTTTCTCCCTTAGGCACAAGTTCTTCAATCCCTTAAGGGCCTCGCGCGGTTAGACTGATACAAAAAAACTAACGGACGACGCGTTGATTCACAACTCCAGTGCGATTCAAACGTTTATTTGCAAAATAGGGGAGATAAACAATTTAGAAAACGAAGGAAATTAACAAAAAACTCTTTATGAAGATAAGATTTAGCGAAACAGAAGTTGTTTTCAGCAAGCCCCTACCTGCTTTCTACAATTCATAGACTCTACATGTACAGCTACATTCGTGATATGATACCGCACAAGTACACCAAATTGGCACTTTGACCTGGGGTTGTTAGAATATTTACAGCGAAACTGAGTAGTACCGTTTTTATTGGGCCGCCCTGTATTTGCTGAATTCAAAAGGTTGTAAAAAGCTAAGGTTCAATAGTATTATCAAAGAGGTTTTATATAAAGTAATTTTAAATTTATATCAAAGTAGCTGTATCCTAGTTAATTCATTTTCAAAATATATTACGAGAAATCTAGAACCATTTTTAAAATTAAAATTTCCCAAATCTTCCCTAGAATTATTATCAACATTACCATCATCATCTCATCATCGTCCTCATTTATTGTTGTTATTGTCATTGTTTCATTGTTTTTGGTGTTGTTGTTAACTAAAAATTAGTTAACTTTTAGTTAAACTAATTTTTTTAGTTGCATCAAAAGTTAAACTGGTTTAAAAGTTTAGTTAAGGCATAAGTTAAACTGAAATTATTTTTAGTTAACTGGTCATTAGTTAAACTTGAGTTATTCAGATTCTATGCCACTTTCAGCACAGTCTAAGTCACGCATAGGCTCTACTTTTTCATGTCAACCGCATAATTACTAGTTTCAATTATGAATTATTATTACTATTACCGTTATTGTTATTATTATAATTATTGTTAAAATTGTGCTATATGAAATTATAGTCGTAAATCGTGTTCGTTGCAGCTTGTAGCCTAGTTTTACTAGCTCAGTAGCTCATGTCAAAGTCAAAAAGTTAAAGTAATAAGTTAAACTGCTTTTAATTAGTTATCAGTTAAAAGTTAAACTACTACAGTGAAAAGTTAGTTACTCAAAAGTTAAACTGCCTGATTGCAAAAAAGTTTAGTTAAAGTTTAACTAAAAAAAATTAGTTAGTGCCCATCACTGGTTGTTGCGCATTTTCATATCACTGGTACCAATGCATTGGGATATCACTAACGATGATTAATATTCTTTAGCAAAATGTCAATTTATTTTAGATATGCATTATAGGTATTCGACTGAGAGAGAGAGAAAGAGAGAGAGAGAGAGAGAGAGAGAGAGAGAGAGAGAGAAGAGAGAGAAAGAGAGAATATGAACAAAAGGCTGTTAACATATAAATGCATTGTTTTAAATCTAGATTGAGCCTAGTGATTTGGAATATGTAACAGGGAGAGAATGCCAATTGTCTGGTCATGAAAATGAAAAGGATGTTTTAAATTTTAGAGATCATCTTTTATCTGAACGATAATAACGATTCCTTCTCGTGTGAATGAATTATGTTATTCAATGCACAATCAATAACAATAATTTCTAGTCAACGGAGGACTTTCAGATATTCTGCATTTGCTACCGCAAATATAACGACTTTTGGCAACTCGTTATAAGATTAAATCAATAAATGTTTTACTTTTACGTTTTACCGATTTCAACAGACTGCGACAGTATGAAAAGCCAGACACATAGCGATGTTCATTCGATTCTCAATGCAGTTTTGTCCTTTCATGTTTCCAGAGAATATCGGGAACAACGAAATTAGAAAGTGGGAATGTTAAGAAGTTAAGAAGAACTGCGAAATCGAAATTTGAGAGAAGAACATGTCTGCAAAACGAAGACAGAAATTGAACGTGAAGAAAGCGAGGATAAGGACGAATTCAATACAAAGACGAATTAAAACATGAAATAGATGGCGCTGTAGACAAGAAAAAGCAAAAATAACGATGATAATATAATGATGATGACGACTACTACACGATGAAGAGAGTAGAGACACTCGAACTACACTATGCATATCTCTTCCAGTTTTCATCTCCTTCTTCTCCTGTTCAAATTGCTCTAGAGTTGCTAGGAATGGAGGCAAAGACTGACTGATTGGAAACTGACAATTCGAACTGACAAGTTCGCAATCTGAGCGCAGCTATTTTTAGCAATAATTTCGAGGGCAATCTTCTTGGCCGTCGTGTTGCGGATTGCGACCTAAGCCAGTCTCCAATATTTCCGATAAGTTTCTCCAAAGTCATCGTCGAATACGGATGCGCCGACGACTGGTCGGACGTGACCGAGTTTGACGCTTGACCGAATACTGCAGCGCCTCGGATGGAAAGGGCCGCTCGGGGCTTCCGTAGTTTCCGTCCTTCTCTTAAGTCGCCGATTAGGGACGAACTCTTGGACTCTTTTTTTTTCTGCAGTGCAACGGAGGAAGCGGATCGGAATGTTCTAAGGATCAGATCTGGTTTCGGCGGATTTACCGTTATTTCGACCGAGCGATGAACCATTCGGTCAATAATCCAGCGTCAATGAATAACAGCGGAACCACGAAAGGGGAGACTGTGGGAGGGGAGAGTGGGGGACGGTGGCCATCACTATACAGTCTTCTCTACGCCACCGTTGTTGTGGCGACTGATAACAACGGAATACAGACGAGGAACTCGAAGAAGAACAAGAGCTGAAATTCAAACGACAGTTACACTTAGCATGCAGAAACTACAAAATGAATCGGTTAACAATCAGCTTCTATGGCGCCACTGTCTATGCCATCAGCCTGTGTGACGCATCAAATCCAATCCGAATTAGAGACAGATCGAACCGAACAGGTCAGTCAGATCCTCGGCGGGGAGCAATCGAAGCGGGACAGGTCAAGAAGCGAAACAGGTGCGTTTTAAGACGGAATCTAAATGATGCTGTGCTGGTCAAGTGAAATGATACTGGTAATTAGATCCAGTGCCTGTGGTCGCACACACTGAGGAACAACTAGCGCCAATGACCGTGCGAGTGAGTGGAACAACAAATGGAAATACGAGCAGTGGAACGTACAGTATATTTTTTCATCGACGAACCTTTCACCGGGAATCAGCAACACTTAAAATAGATTCTTCAACGGCGTACATTGAAGAATGATGACAATCGAAACAGCTTAATCTTAGCAAAACTATCGTGGATTACGCGCAAGTGCAAAATTCAATTTATATAGCACTATCTCTTCTCACTCGTCCAACCGAATCTTCAGGTGCTCTGTCCAAGGACAGATTCCATACTCCACCGTCGCCACTCCTATCTGTCTGCCTGTCTGTCTGTCTGTCTGTCTGTCTGTCTGTCTGTCTGTCTGTCCGTCTGTCTGTCTGTATCTTTGAAGGTATCACTGTTTGTGGTTAACGGAGTAAACTAACTGATTCCAGAGTGCAAGTGTCACTGATTCGCCGTGCACATTGAAACCACTTGAGCCAGATGCTACCGCAACAGAATAGAGTCTTCGATACCAGAATCGCTTTGCAATTGGCGTCAATGGCAGAGAAGTCACCGACGAACGAACCATTCATTGACGGGAACCGAGAACCAGACGACGACGACGGCGGCGGCGGCGGCGCTCTTTGTACCGATTCGGAACGAGGCAGTGACGTCATCGATTCGCAAAAGAAACAGATCCAAAAGAGTCGGAAAAGTATCTCTAACCGTAAACAAAGGAGCTTCGAAGACCCGTCTTGTAACACAATTAGTTCACTCTTGGCCCATCCTTCAACGCAGCTGCCACTGCGATCCACTCAACCGCCGCTCTGACCACGATCCCTGAGGTACCGACGAAGGCAGATTAGATTTAGGGGGCCTAGAGGGAAAGGATGAAGCGTTCTTCGATTGAGGATCGGGGGCAGTGAGTGAAGACGAAGGAAATCCTTTGGGAGGCATCTGAAGACTATTGGGTTAGCGGAGGAAATTCGTAAACCTATGATGGAATTTCTTTCTCTCACCTGACGCGGAGATAAATTAGGCTATTCTGAATCTCCTGACGATGAATTCGACGGCGATGGCAACTGACCTTTACTGTTCTCTTAAAGTTTCAGCTCAGCGCTTAAAAGACATTCAATCAGTTTGAAGACCCCACTTAGCACTTAGTGACCTTTCGTGTCGCTGAAGACCGTGATTAGAAGACTCTGTGGAAGAAAGCCATTATTATTCTGGAAATTACGTCGCTTCTTATCATCGTTAAGTAAGTAAGCTAGTAAAATCACGTTAATTTCTATAGCGCTTTCAACAGCAGCACCGAATTTGGCCATAGCTCCTTAATACTATGAGTTAAGTGCGGGCATATCGTGGACAGCGGCGTAGCCAGGAATTTGATTTGGACGGTATAAATCTGGTATTAATAGGGGGGTATAAATCTTGACTAGTCAATGCTATTTCAACAACCACATAAAAAACTTTAAGGTTGACTGATCTTTGGGAGGGGGTATATATTCCGACATACCCACCGTCGCTACGCCGCTGCTCGTGGACTCTGTTGCAGCAGCGCGTTTATCATAAGATGAGACGATGTCTGATTTCCTGTCGGTCTTAAGATTTCTAGGCAACAGGGCGTGATTTGTGACCTGGAGCAGTGGGGGAGAGGGAATGTCGATCTTGGGGATGTAGTTGTTGGGGAAGTGTAGCAGTGGGGAGATGAAGTGGTGGGGGATGTAGCAGTAGGGGGATGCAGTTGGGCAGTTGGGGGGAAATCCCCCTCCCCCTACAAATCGCGCCCTGCTAGGCAACAATCTATTCTGTAAACCAACGGGCTTCAAAGTTAATGGTAGGAAAATTTCACAGAGAAAAGAAGAGTTTCGTGCCTTTTGGTCTATGTCTATATTATTACTAAGGACAAAAATTGAGACCACGTGACAGGTTATTATGCGCGTAATCAATTTGTGATTTGTGGGAATGATTTAAACTAATCGTCGTTTTTATTTTTCCAGAAATATCAAGAATCGCGCAAAATCATAAACCGTTCTGCGACATCTCAATGTGTGAAATTATTTCTATATCTCTTCTCATACGGTCTTGCTTCACCTAAGACTTTCCGTTTCTACTTCTTTGTTTTGCCTAATTGAACTCACTTTCAATTTTTTATTTCATTAGCTTCTCAACTCAAGCCTAGACTCTTCGAACTCTCTCATACTTAGTCCTATTTTAGCCACTTTGACCGAAGCACTTTCTTACCTTTGTTTCAAATCCCCTTCGTATCAGTTTACTCGTCTGTTTCTCTTTTTCTTCTCGTCCTTTGTCTCGTCCTTTGTCTCTTCCTTTGCGTCTTTCTTTGTCTCTCCCTTATTTTCATTCGTCTCTTCGTCTGTCTCTTTCTTTGTTTCTCGTCTTCTCATTGCTTCACAGTTGCCTGGTCCGTCGGAAATTGAAGGCCGATTGACTGGCCTTTGACTGGCGTTTGGCTTGACTTTGACTGGCCTGTCACGTCGCGGAGTTTGTACCCGACGACCTCTCACTCGTCCAACCGAATTTTAATCGCAAAATACTGTCGTAATAAACTGGCTTTTCAAAGGAATGGTATCGGACATAAAAGAGAATATTCCTAAAAGATTTTAAAGTCTATTTGCCAGATGGGTCTGTGACTCTGTGTAGTCGAGAAAATGGCAGATGAAAAGAAGCAGGAATCGAAATCGATATATTTACACCATGGGGGCGCAACATGGTGGGCCAGGTGGGCCATGGTCCACCCAATATTTAGGCCCAAGGGGCCACAATGTGTTTGGACCACCCAATTTCAATTGGCAAATTACAATGTTTTGTGGAACTAATAACCGCAAATCCGCAATATATTGGCATAATATTGCAATATTATAATATTTTCAAATTTCTACACAACGCCATGGATCGCCCATTCGAGGGAATAGACATTGGAGGGGAAGGACGTTTAACTGTAAGGACGGGAATGGGAGGGAATGGGTCCAGGGCTGAGGGCTCCAGGCCCATGGGAGGCAAGGGATTGGATTAACCAAATTCATGCTGCTAGCTGGCAACTTGCCATGTTGGCCCACCCAATATTTGGCTCATGGCGCCCCCCCCCATGATTTACACGAGGAAAAACAGCAGACAGAGCGCCGTGAATGGGTTAATTTTTATTCTCGCTGCTGTCGAATTATTGACAGCGCCAATAACATGTTTCAAATCTATAACCTGAGGCAGATTTTAGGGTATTCGAAATCCCATCACGCCATTATTCTTCACTTATTAGACCACCAGCAGTGTTTTAGGCCTAAGGCGTTTATAACTATTTCTGCGCTGCTACTTTTACTATAAGTTTTGTGTTTGTGAAATTACGCGTCAGTGTTTGGGCCGTATCTCCGACGGAATCTGCCTAAGCCTTCCGTCTTACTGCTAACCGTCTTTCCTTTTTGTTAATAAGCAAATTTTTATCTTTTTAAAAAGTAACATTTGATGAGACGTTAATCTGTGTTTTATTTACTTGTCAATCAAATAACAGAGTAAACAGACATTGTTTATGGCCAAAAAGAATTCTTGCGTTTTTCTGGGAGGTTGAATCCGCAAATCGGAGTCAATATTTACTTTGCTATAAATATTCCTTGTGGCAAAACTCACTGTCCATTGCCTTGGAATCCCTTCAAACGCGAAATTAATTTCGAATAACAAAGTATCAACTCAATAGTGAATAATATCCTGTTTTTCCGTATTTCAGCGTTGCACTATAGCTGTCTGCAGCAGATCGCTTGCTTTTCCAAGTAAACGATCTTTATTTCCAGCCGAACGCAGCGCTTTTTCTTTCGCACGCGTTGACCTTCAGGAAAACCTCTGCAGTTCATTATCGTCAGCACCACGTGACTTCTCGCAGTTGGCGCCAAAGATGAAGCCCCGCCCCGCAGTGGCGTGCAGAGAGTGGTGGGCGCCCGGAACCAAGTCGTCGATAAAAATGTTTGACGAGCAGCAAAAAAGACCGCCGAGTCAATGTCGGCGCTCACATCTGGTGGGCGCCCGGGGCCACCGCCCCACCAGGGGTTAAATTGAGCCGGATCTTGCCGGATCTCCGATCCGGGACGTCTGGCAAGAGATCCGGTACGTACTTTTTATTCCTTGATGATCTTTTATTGTTTACTTTGGCACTTTGCATGCACGGCAAAGAAAAGAAAACGTGAACTGTACTCTAAATGTTCGTTTAAACTGAATAAAACTTACAATATCTTGTTGCTGACCAAAAATTTTATGAACTTCAAAGTCCAATTTTAATTTTTTTAAATTTTTATATATTCTCATGAAGTATGAAGACTGTAATTGCAAATGTTACATTTTTATTTACATATTCTTGTAGATAATTAAAAACCCTTTCAAATGACATATGCATGTAAATATTGCTGTGATATTTGATTTAAAACATTTTGAGAAACTGTTAAGGGGTAAGTTCTGTGAAAACAACATGGCAGCCAAGGAGTTAACCACTGCGCCCTCCGGCCCCCTCTGCTCGCTTCTGCTGCGCCGTCAGAATTAATCACAGGCTGCGTCATCTGCTGACCGCGAAACGACTTCAATGGAACTAAAATGTGTCTTTAAAAGTTTAAAGGTTGGATCTTCGTTACGCGTGCATAGTGCTGGGCCTAATACAGGTGTCATGTCATACAGGTGTCCGTGTGTGTGCACGCCTGTTGTCGCAGGAAATTACTTGAGCTGAGACCAAGTGAGCAAAGGAGCAGCTATAGGCAAAGGCGTGTGTGCCTTTGGATTAGATTATTTACATCGTATACATGTAGACAAATAGAACTCTAGTAGCCTATCTCAGATAAACAAATTTTGTCTAAGGAACAAAGATTTCCTGGATAGATATCAGATACAGTTTGCTTCAGTCAAAGCAATTGAATCACTTACTGCTAGCAGGCTACGAAAGTGATTTAATCCATGGAGTCAGTGGCGTAACCAGGATTTCCGGAAGGGGTTATGATTTATGATTTTCAACTTTGAAAAATTTGACAAGAAAAAAAGAAAAAAGGTCGTCACTTTACTTAATTGCGCTGCTTGCTCTACAAAAATTTAATAATTTGGGATCCGGGCAGCCCGATAATTTTTTCGGTCGGGCACCCAAGGGGGTTTTAACCCCCAAACCTCCTGGCTACGCCACTGTATGGAGTAAGTAAACGATTTGGATCAATGACAGTCAACACTCGGGCATAGCATTAGAACGGGTAATAGTATTAAGAAAACATTGAAATATCAACGAACTTATCAATCTTGACAGCAAGAAACATAAACGTTTGCTAAATCTTACGACAAAAACGTCAACAGACAGCAAATATCACCAGATCAATCAATCAATGCGAAATAATAAACAGAATGCGCTTTATGGGAGGAGGGGTTCAGGAACCAGGTCGCCAGATAACCGCCAAGAAAAGGGCATTAAAGCCACAACCGGGTAGAAAGGAGGAACCCGCAGTTCCTGCGCCGGGGGTGGGGCAGGGCCCCGGGGTCCACGACTCCACGTATGTACCTAATGACCGGGGAGGGGTGACCGCAGCGAATGCGGTGTTGCTGGAACCACATCATATACCTGAAGGACCTCATATCTTAAAACAGTGCTCCCCAAACTTTTTCCAGCCACGGCACACTATCCAAGAAACATATACAGTCAACAGCACACTGCATCCGAAATTCAAGCATTTGATTTTTTAAGTAATGCATTTGTAGGCCTTTTGTAGGCCTATTTAGTCTACTAAACAGTATTGATTACCGTTTTTCATAAGTACATATTTTCTTTGCAATCTGTATAACTATTTCTTGCATGCTTAACTTAATTGAAAAGATATAATTCAACTTATATTTAACAATTAATACAACACCTCTATTATTTTGCTATTTTCGAACATTTTGCCGCGGTACACTTCTACCGTTGCTGCGGCACAGCGGTGTGCCGCGGCACACAGGTTGGGAAGCACTGTCTTAGAAGCTAAAGTGCGGCCCCGTTACCCCACGCCGTAGGCCAAAAGCATAACGCAAGTCTTCGGTCAAACCGATCGCACAGTTTTAAGCCCCCCGGATCAAATCTGATCTTTCATTGAGGCATAAACATTTTTGAAGACCAACTTTGTTCCGATCAAATCTGTAATTCATATATAGCACCACTATTATTAATGTTCAGGCATGTTGGAGATAAATCGTTTTATCATCATTCAAAAACAACAGTTGAACGCGATCATTGATTGCTAATAGTAATAGTTTGTCGTGTGACGATTGCAAACGTTCGAACAATCTTCTTTAATCTTATCGTCTTTGGCACTGTCGTCAAAAGACAGTACCATGCCCCTTTTACACCACGTAAGGGGCCACGGCATAAATACGTAACGCTAGATGGCGGATAGGGGTCCTTGAAAATGTTATGTGGGTAGGTGGGTGTGAGCTCGACGAACGGTAAAGAGTCGGGCATACAGTTAGATTATTATTGGGCATAGCGGCAATTAGTATACTAGGTTACATTTAACGTTAATATCTGCCATCGAACAGGAGGGAGACAGCGGATTAAAGATCTAAATGCATGTGGCGAATTAATGGCGGCATATTTGTTACCTACTGCTGAGGTGGGTGTATTGAAACGTTGCCAATCGTCGCAGGGTGGATGGGTGGGTGGGTCAAAAAAGGCAATTCCCAGACAGCCAAGTAATTATGCAATGACCTTTAAGGTGGCATGCTTCTAAATGGAGCGCGTTTGAGAAGACAATTCAGAGAAAAGAGTGGCAACTGTGAGTTTTGTTCGAGCTACGCCCGAGTTTTTTCTTGTTATGCTGCTTATGCACTTGCCTTTGAAAGTCTTATTGCACCTGCTCTAGTCTAGCGCCTAGTACTGCGTCCATTTATTAGAACTGTGTGAGAAAATCCAGCACCTTCCGCCACTACTGCCGCACATAAGATGTCACAGATTAAAATGGTTGACGCTTATAACCTGACACGTGCTATGGTTTATTTATAAGCTTATGCGTTGGTGTCAAAGTGTCCGACTGACGTTTGGCGAGACGTGAAGTCTTTTCTTTATGCCTCGAATTCTCAGTTTGCAGGAATCGCAGACTGTCTATAATAGTAATAATACTACATCCATGATTTGCCATCCATATTATTTCTGCCTTCAATCGTCTCTGTCGCTATCCTCGATCACTGTCGACCCATGGAACAGTCTATAGCACTTGGAACCATATATTCATATCTCAAGCATTATGTTCGGTTACGTATAAATGAGAAAATGTGTGGTTCTGAGAGCGGTCGCGTGTTCAACGCTGACGATAGATTTGAAGAAAAACGAAATAGACAAGGCAGAGTCACGTGATCACAATGCAGCCAGAAAGTCAAAATCTAAGACTAGGCACATCTCTGAAGGACCACGAATCATCGAGTCTATCCGAATGCAGTATGCGTATAAACAAACTGACTGTCTATCTTCAGTGGGCATGATCAATTGATTGTCTTGCAATATATAACTTTATTCTTTTACTGTAATTTTCTGCGTTCATCTATAACATAATTCTTTTGCCTTTTGACATAATTTATGACATAATTGTGACATAATTTTTGACATAATCTATGACATAATTCTATGTCATAGCCTAGTAGTGTTCATATAGTAGTTCTCTCTCTCTCTCTCTCTCTCTCTCTCACACACACACACACACTCTCTCTCTGTCTCTCTCTGTCTCTGTCTCTCTCTGTCTCTGTCTCTCTCTGTCTCTGTCTCTCTCTGTCTCTGTCTCTCTCTGTCTCTGTCTCTCTCTGTCTCTGTCTCTCTCTGTCTCTGTCTCTCTCTGTCTCTGTCTCTGTCTCTCCCTCTCTCGTACGCTGGTTTCTCGCCTGATGGAATTGCACGTGGAAAGATTTGTACACGAAATACAGTGGAATCTGCTGCGATTTTCTTTAGTGCGCGTGAAGGCAGAATGAATGCGAATCGGATATTGTCCAGCGTTTTCTCCAGCGATGCAAAGCCCTTTCTGTCCTGTCCTGTCCCGTCCTGTCCTGTCGTGCGCTGTCATGTCCTGTGTGCCTGTGACCAACCGGTTGCTGCACGTGTTTTGATTATTATTGTCTTCGGCTGATTTGACGGGGTATTTATTATTATTACAGTGGCCCTTCTTGGAACAGTGTATATAGCCAGTTACTACCAGCATCAGTGGCACTAACATCAAAGCTCAGCGAAACATGACACATTAAGCAGCTCGTTTTAACTTACACCCCACGGCCCACGCTAGCGTTCACGTGACTTACCGAGAAATTAAATCTTCTCCTACTCATTTTCCTTCCTGGAATTGAATCCTCACCGATAATTGAATCTTATTTCGCATTCGCAATGACGCAAAGAAGCGTATTCCGACCATTTTGCTCTGAATCTCCACTAGCAATAGAGAACCTCTAAAGGCAAAATTTCTTTAGACCTTGCGGTTAAGCGATTTTGCCATACTCATAAGATTTTTAAGACACGCAACAAAGGTAGGCCTATGTTTCGGCAAAATTTTAACAAGATACTTTTCAAAAAATTTCAATATCTATTTCTCTCCTTTTGTCTTATTCGGCAAAATGTGAATTATTCTGCCTAATATATTGGCCACATTTTTCATTCGAATTGAATCGACTTTTTTGCCATTTATTCACAATCCAGAAGATTCCTCTCAACCATTGTTCGCCAGATGGCGTAATGCATTTGTTGATGATTACGTGCTATTATTAGGGTCGCGGAACGTTACAAAACCGCTGCTTTAATTGATTCCTTCTCTTGTTCTTTAACACATTCATTTTCAGCAATTGCAGGGTCACGGCATGTTGCAAAACCACTGACTCGAGTCGTACAATTCCAAAAAGTTTGGGAACCCTAGACTATAGCACTTTAAAAATTAATCTTATTTCGTAATTACGCAAGGAAAGCGCATTCCGACCATTTTGCTAGAAACTCCACTAATAATAGGGAATCTCTTAGACTTAGAGGAGATAAGGTCAACCTAGCGGTTAAGCGATTTTGCTATAATCATAGGAGTTTTGTGACGCGTAGCAAAGGTATGTCCATGGCAAAGTTTAAAAGAGATATTTTCTATAAATTTCAATATCTATTTATCTCTTTTTTTCTTATTTGGCAAGAATATGAATAATTCTGCCTCAAATATTTGCCATATGTTCATTCAAATTGAAACAGAGAGCTTTTGTTATGCCATTTATTCATTTATTCAAAGCTGAGAAGATTTCTTTCAACCAACGTTCGCCAGATGGCCCAATTCATTTTTTTTATATTACATGCTAACTATTAGGGTCGCGGCACGTTATAAACCCGAAGAATTGGGCCGCAGTTCCAAAATGAATGGGGGACCCTGCCTTAAGTGATTCATTCTCTTGTTCTTCAACACATTCATTAAGCTAATTTGCGGTTCACAGTTTGCGCTGAATGTCAGACATCAGTGGCGGTTCCAGGAATTCTTGGTGGAGGATGAAAAAAATTTATAGGAAGTTGGTGGGGATGAAAAATGAAGAAAAGAAAAGAAAAGAGAGAAAAAGTCATTGTTAGTAGTGTTCAGCAGTATTGTTCAGTAAATGTTAAGAAACCTTGCCAAAAGGCCGACAAGCAAAAAAAAAGGTCACTCGCAGTATTTTTCACTAAATTTTTTATAAACTGACCGTATAAATAGGTTGACAAGCAAAAAAGGTCATCCGGAACCCCGGTGGGGGGATGCATCCCCAGTCATCAACATGGTGGAACCGCCACTGTCAGACATGTTCCTCCTGTAGCCTATCCATTCGATTTGCTAGATCTTGAAACTGTTCACAATCAAGCGCAACCAAATGAACTCTTAAAAGAAGTCGCTGTTCGTTTTCGTTTCAAACATAGGCGCAAACTTCTATTAAGCCTCTAGGCGCAAGTCCCTCACTTTTGAGAGGCTGCCACAGGGTGTAATTTAGGCCGTTTCCGGGGAAAATTGCCCTTCCCCGGAAATTTCAAATCCCCCGGAAATTTTGGCATAATACATAAACTATAACAGAAGCCTAACAGAAGCTGACTTCCTCCCGGCTTTGTCAGTTTTCCCCCGGAATCCAGAGTCTACGCTGTAGATTGAACACTGGCCTGCCATCGGGAATGGGGAAGGTAGAGGGACTCGGCTCTTCCCACTTTTTCTTTTACGTTTACGTCAATTATTTCAAATCTCTGTTTTAAGACATTTCTATCTCTGGCTTTCTGTTATTTTAATTATATCGATATTTGAAAACGCGTGCTGTGCACAAATCATTAAATAAAGGACCTTTTAGCCATAGCGTAGACCAGAAGTTAGTAATTGTATGGAGCCGTTAGAAGTTCACAACACAGCGTGAATCTTTATCAGTAAGTAAGCGCGTATGATATGAAAGCAAGGGGGAATCAAACATTTGAGCGCTTCATTTTTCCTGCTGTGCTCTTGCTTTGCGACCTCTGTGCGTGCCCACGCGCACAAGCTTAGAAGGAACATTGGGACTCGCAAATTGTCTCAATCAGAATTTAACTAATTTTGCCTGTTTCAGCATGCTTAGGTCTAATTCTGCTATATTTCAACTAAATTAATTGAACACTAAATAAAGTGTGCCTTGATGGTAATGTTGAAACATTTTAAATGACTGAATAAAACAAATTTGTAAATGAAAATACAACAATTTCTGTACCAAATCCTATAATTTCATGTAATGGACAGATTTTAGGCTTGGTAGGTGGCAGGAAATCCTTTCGGATTTTGCCCAAATAACCAAATTTCACATGCAACATATAGGAGGTAAAGATAACTTTTGATAGGTAGTGCATATCTTGTTCCAAAATTTGTTACAAAACCCTTATTTTCACTTTACCCTATAGGGCAGTGGTGGGCAAACTACGACCCGCGGTCCGCATGCGGTCCGCAGGTGGGTTCCATGCGGCCCGCCAGACCATTTAGAAATATGCAGAAAGTGAGAGATGATTTGAAATTATTTTAGAGAAAGTTTGAAAAACATGTCATTTTATTTTATGAAAATGGTTATTAAAAATTCGATATTTGAGCAGCAAATAGTAAAATAGTTAAAATCATAATGCTACTCTGCTAGTATATATAGATAAAATAAATGATACTAAAATGCCTAAACTTTAGTCGTAAATGTAGCTTCATTAATAAAATTTATGCTGTTTGTAAGCACCTTAATTATAAAAAATTTTGCTTTTTGTTTTTTCGGCCCGCCTACCGTTAGTGAAAAAGTTTGCCCACCTCTGCTATAGGGCATATTGAGCAACGAGTAAGCAAATCTTGCTTCCCCTCGCAGCAGGGATATTTCTAGGATTGTGAATTTGGGGGGTGTCGACCTCAAATTGGGGGTGTC
Source organism: Metaphire vulgaris (assembly GCA_018105865.1). NCBI lineage: Eukaryota > Metazoa > Annelida > Clitellata > Crassiclitellata > Megascolecidae > Metaphire > Metaphire vulgaris. The sequence goes on from CM030843.1 coordinate 11,820,517, forward strand.
CGGAGCTAATTAGTATGCATTTTGTATACATACCATTTTCACCTAACCAAATTTTGGGGGTGTCGACCTCAAATTGGGGGGAGGGTGTTGGGGAGTGTTAGAGGGTGTAAAAATATTCCTGCCTCGCAGAAAGCCGGTCGAGTTAGAAAGTTCTGTGTTCGCATATTTGACTAGTGTTTACTGTAAGCATGACCGCAGTCTTTGACGCATGCAGCATAATTATGCCCGCGGGTTTCATACTTTCGGTATTTTTGACAGTAGGTTAAATAACGCCTACAAATGCATTACACGCGTGCTGCTGCTAGCAGAGGTTCCCTAGTCCTGCCTCAAGGCAATTAAATACCAAAGGCAGGCCAGGAACCCGTCTTTTGCATACAGGTCAAGTAGGCGTGGCTATATGACGTCACTGGTTGATTGGAGCGACTGTTGCTACTGAGAAATCGTATCTAAGAATGTAAATGTACCTTTTCTTTATATAACAATTTTATTTCTTAAGCTTCACAAACGTTTCGAAATACCAACCATCTTCCTGTATGAATGTGGTATAGTTGATTTGGTAAAAGTTTAGATTGGAAAACATCAACTATAAGCATTACAACAACCAAGCAAAGGCAAGAGAATGTTCAAATGTAGGCCCTATCTAAAAATGTTTTAGTTTGTTTATTGAATCAGTGTTTATTCTAGCCACCTTGACATTGGGGGGGATTTTGAAATGCTTGGGGGACAAGGTCTAAGTCTCCAAAAACCTTGACAAGCAAAAAAGGTTATCTTCCTTTTCAAATGGGCTGGCAAGCAAAAAAGGTCATCCTTCCATCCTCCCTAATATTTCAAATGCCCTGCCAAGCAAAGTATTGTCATCCTTACATTTTTCCCCTCCAAAACAATAAAAGCCCTCCGTCGAAGCACTTTTGGGGGAAAATTTCCATCCCCATGCAACATATTTAAAAAATTGGGGGAATTTTAAAACTTGGGGAGGGGGAATTCCTCCCCAGAGAAGGCCTAGAATAAACACTGCCTTGAATAAAGTAATTAATTTGAAATATGTAAGCAGGGGCGTAAAACACGGGGGGCGGTCCCCCAATAATTAGTTGGCGGGCGACAGAGTATCAATAATCCTCCCAATGCTTTGCGCTAATGCGCTATATTGTAAAAAAATTCTATCCTCCCCATGATGTTGATGCCAGAATGACGCAAAATCCGCATTCACTCATTTCGGATGACCTTTTTGCTTGTCAGCAGGGTATTTGGAGGAAAAATAGAAAAATATCAGGATGACTTTTTTGCTTGTCAAGACTTTTTCCAGAGACGAAAGGCGGTCTGACTTTATCGACGACCCCTAACATCTTAACGTATTTCATGGGCGATCTCAAGTCCCCACCATGATATGCAATATCCCCATAATGGAGGGTTTTTTATATTTCTGAATCAACTTTCAAAGTTATTCTTCCCCACTCCCAATGTTGACACCAGGTTTACGCCACTGTATGCAAGTGACAGTTAGATGGTATTAAAGCAGACAAATATATTTAGTTGCTGTAGTAAAGAAATGTCTGATAGCACCGTTTAATCTACGTTTTACAGTGTGGCATCTTTCTGAAATCGATGCAATGAAACGATGCTGTGATCGTCTGATCGTCTGTCTTCTACGTGTTCTTACAATTTGCAACGGCACAATTTTGTGGCATTTTATCATATACACTTAGCCTGACTGTCTAAGTACTGTCAATATACCGGTACTATTACTAACTTTTATCAACAAATATATGTTTGTTTATGATTTTCCTTTGTTTATGATTTTGTATATGATTTTCCGGTGGCGCCGTTTCCGGCAGCCAAGCATGCTCCTGTGCATGCCTCGGAAAAGTGTCGTTCTGGGCGGTTCGACGATATTTTGCGCTCGTTTTAGCGCAAAATGTGCGAGTAGTGACCTTCCCGTCATTTTCGGGAGGTCCTCTGCGCTTTTCTCGGGTGGATTGGGACGGTTTTAGTCGCTGATTCGTCGCCTGTCTGGTCCGCCATCTTGTTTTGCGATTTTTCTATCAACGCGGCCTGGCAGAACTGCAGACTAGATACCCGTGCGGGAATGCTGCGACATCCGTTCTAATCGCAACCTGGAATTCCATCCAAAGTCGGATTCACCCAGATCGACGACGGTTTACTCACGGGAGTCCGCATCTCAGAAATTCTCCGTGTGGCTCGCCTTGCGGACAGTTCTTACAACATCCGCGGAATTTACAACATCTCATCCCGTGTTTTTGTTCCTTTGATGTGCTTGGTGCGGACGGTTCTACAGCGGAAGGCTCCTTTCTACGGGATTCGCTACCGTGGGCGTTTGGGCGGCGATTTCCGTCGTTTCCATCAGGGCTGACTATACGCTGTCTCTGTTATCCGACGTTTGCCATCGGCATGCCAAAGTATGTCAAAGCGCCTTTGACTTCGACCTTCGTCGTGCGTACGGCGCTATAGAAGTCGTCAAGAAGAAGATAAAGAAGATGTATTCCTTTAATATTACAACGACTGGCTGTATTCCTTTAACATTGCAACAGGCTGGCTGGCTGTTCCGAATCAACCACTGACGTCATAATGGGCGGGGTTTGAGATAATGAGGCAGCAGTACATCGAAGTTGACCAGCCTCTTAGTATTAAACAGTCTTGGTCCTGCCTAGATGCCTACGGATATCTAGATTTTGGCCTACGCACCAGCCGAGCCTCTGGGCGTCTGTTGCTGTTCCTGGTGGTTGTCGTTGATTAGAGTTATATTGACTCCATCTTGATGCAACCCAGAAACTCTGGTAAAATATCGCTGGCGATAACAGATTTATGGACTGTTTGCTCCGATCCACGTAAGCGATGGGATCGGAATGTGGAAATCCAGTGTCCCGTTTGCGTCATTCACCGCCTTCGTTAGCGCCGCGCCGAGAAGACATAACAGACGCAATTTGTCATTTTCTTTGCGATGATAAATAGGCGCCGAGCGGATGATGGAATTGCACACGAATTGAACTGAATCTTTCCTTTATTCGGCTCACAATCGGTTCAGGTTATATATTATTTGTGCTGCTAACAATGCTGTTTGCTATCTAGGAGACTGCTTACAAGCCCTACGCAATGTGTAGGCCTAATGTGTCTATTAACCTTTCAAGAAAGGTCCATCGTTGTGCGTGCATTGTGCGTGTATTGTAGGGACTGACCGAAAACCGCTCAGGAAATTCGCTCCGGCCGGATAGTGTGGTATTCGGCAATATCTTGTTATCATCCTCCACAAAAATAGTCTGCTCCGACTGCCTACCTGGATCTACAACCTTGACCACCACGGACTACGAATTACGGACAGTGGACGAGTCAAACGCCTTTGTAAGGCCTAAGGAAAAACTCCAAATGTAGTTGTACATAATAAATTTTCACTTCGGGTCTTCTGCAAAAATTAACGAGTAGGTCTACACTAGAGATGTGCTGGTATACCCGTACCCGTGAGTATACCCTACCCGTACCCGCAGATAAAGGGTAAAGGGTTCAATTTATATGGGTTGTATTAACGGGTAGCCTACACACGTTGTTACCCGTATAAACATGCTATTTTCATTCCTCACTACTATAGCAAATTAGCAATGCACAGACCCGACGAGAGGGGGGACAGGGGTATTTTTACCCGGGTCCGGCGGTAAACAAAGGACCCGCGCTGACCATAAAATAGAATAGGTCCTATTGCAATGTATATAGTAGTAAACTTCTTCTTTAGCGCCATCGTAGTAGTACATCAGTACCAGTCGATGGTCGCTTCAGTAAATAATCGTAGTCGTGATCTTGTCCGTGGTGAATCGAGGTTGTAATCCAGAGGTCAGTCCGTACTTCCAGATTCCAGGTTAAGGCGGATATGCAGTCAGGAATAAATGTGTTTTAATTCTAGACCTGAAGGTAGTTAAGACAATGCCCTGGTCTTTGGGGCTGTTCTTTAATTAATTAGGCCTACTTCAACTATTATTTTTGACCCCTCACTCTTGTCAACAACTGTCAAACTTTCAGTGCCCCCTAAAATTATGTAAAAACTTTTGATCCCTCTAAGATCAGTGACGAGTCCCCCTAGAAAGTTATTTCAGATTTAAACATATAGGCCATATAGGGCCTATCCCAAGTTAATCATTAGGGTCCTATCAAACAGCGAATTAATTATATAATACACGTAGGTATTTTAGTCTATAAAGCCATGCTAAGCCATAATTCCTGTTATCCTGAGACACGACTTGTTCATCTAGATGCTCAACAGGACTTTCATTTGTTGTTCCTTATTCTCGTAGTCATTGGCGTTAGTTGTTTCTCAGTGTGTGGCTGCAGGCTCTACATGTAAAATTCATTACCAGTATCACTTCGTTTAACCAGCACATCTTTTAGATTCGGTCTTTAAAATGTACCTGTTTGGCTTCTTGACAGTGGCGGTTCCAGGAATTCTTGGTGGGGGTGAAAAAATTTATAGAAAGTTGGTGGTGGAGATGCAAAGTGAAGAAGAAGAAAAGAAGAGAGAAAATAAGGTCATTGCTAGTGTTTTGCCTACTAAATGTTAATAAACCTTGCCAAACAAGCAAAAAAAGTCATTCGCAATATTTTTCACTATTAAATTTTTTAGAGACTCACTCATCGAAAAAAGGTTGACAAGCCAAAAAAGGTCATCCGGAACCTCGGTGGGGATGCATCCCCGGTCATCAACATGGTGGAACCGCCACAACTTCTTCACCTACCCCCTCAGATTGTTCCCCGCCGATCGGACTGACCTTTCTGGCTTGACCTGACACTAATTCAGATTGAATTTGGTGTGTCATCAGCTGCATCATGGCCGTAGCGCAATAGAAGTTTATTGATTGATTGACGAATAGGCCTACATGAGCTCTAATGGCGCCATTTGGCTCCTATAACCCTATTACATCCAAAAGTTATAAATTTATGATAGAACCTGTTAAATTGTGTTAAGTCCAGCGACGGCTCCAGGATTTGGCAAGTGGGGGGAAGGGGCGTTGGGGTGGCAACTTCTAAGCATGGAGGCCAGCCAGCCATGTGTTGATAGGTATGTAGTAGTAAGGGGTGTAGGAAATTCTCCCCTGGACATATTCCCCCCGAACATTATCCCCCCAGGGGCGTCTTTAAATGTAAAAACCTTTTTGGCACAGTGCTCAGCATTCAAAAACGTTGGGCCCAACATTCAAAAACAAACTACTTTCTTAACGTAGGATTACCTTTTTTGCTTGTCAGCGACTCAGCATTCAAAAACGTTGGAGATGACTTTTTTGCTTGTCAACATTGATCTTCACGTCTAGGGCCCCGCACAGGCCGCCAGGTGCCCGCGGCCCCGCACGTGCTGGTTAAAGAAGCCCTTGATCCCCCCCTGTAGGCCTACACGCTTTGAAATGACACTGCCGGACATATAATCACCCCTCTATGGGTTTGACGAAAAGCAGTGTATTACACCCGTACGGGCCGGGTCATATAATCATTACCCACACCATAAACCAGACACGAAACACTAACCCTAAACGATACTGACGGAAAAATTAAGATCTATGATATTGATTTACAGGGGCGTCTTTACATGTAAAAATTCGGGCACAGTGCCCGGGGCCCCGCGCATCTTAGGGGCTCCGCGCCGCGCGCAAAATACTTTTTACGTAGGATTACCTTTTCTTTTTTTGCTTGTTCACATTCAAAAACGTTGGAGATGACATTTTTTGCTTGCCAACATTGATCTTCACGTCTAGGGCGTCGCAGGCCGCCAGGTGCCCGGGGCCCCGCACTGGTTAAAGACGCCCCTGTTGATTTACATTGCTCATTACTTCTTTGCCGGGGGATAATGTCCGGGGGATAATGTCCAGGGGAGAATGTCCGCGCCTCAGTAGTAAGTATAGGGGCCCAACGGGGGCAGGCATTCAATAGGGGCACGGACCCCGATGTGGAGCCAGATATACTCGCGGATAAGTCGAGAAATTTATGCCTTAAAATTCACTTTAAAACGTAGTCGACTTACCTGCGAGTCAATGCAATTTTCAAAGAATTTTTGTAAAGGAACAATGACCTTTGGCCTGTAAACAGCTTGGAGACGACGGGTTGTGCAGGGGAGAGGCTGTCTGTCTGACCGCGCGGCCAACCTTGGCCTCTGTGTACCGCAAATAGGTATACCTTTGACCTGTAAACAGCTTGGAGACGTTGGGGACTGGGGAAGAGGAGAATTTCCTTGTTGACTTATACGCGGGCCATAGCAAATTACTAGAGATGGGAAAGAACCCGAACCAGTTCTTAAAGAACCGAACCCGAACCCTACTTTTTGAAGAACCCGAACCGAACCGAACTCAAAACTTCAAGGTAAACAAAGAACCCGAACCCGAACCCGAACCGAACCCGCGTTGGCTAGAACCCGAACCCGAACTAGAACCCAAAGTCTTGGGTTCTTTCCCATTTAAGTCAAATTAAAATTTTATTTGACTCTTTGTAGCTATCAATTGCATGTCCATTGTCCACTGTTTTAAATGTAATCACTTCACTTCAGTTACAAGTTATATGTATTGCAGCTTACAAGTACTAGTTACAGCCTAAATGTTAACAACCCAGCTGCTATTAAATGCAACGATGTACAATTTTTATAACACAAAATTTGATAAAATTAAGTTACTAAGAAGTTAGTAAGAACTCGAACCGAACCCGAACACTACTTTTTGAAGAACCCGAACCGAACCGAACTCAAAACTTCAAGGTAAACAAAGAACCCGAACTCGAACCGAACCCACCTTTGCAAGAACCCGAACTAGAACCCAAAGTCTTGGGTTCTTTCCCATCTCTACAAATTACATAATTTTTGATCAAAAAAACGAGTTCGACCTATCTGTGAGGTCGACTTGTCCGCGAATATGTATGGGTAAGTCCAAATACTGCATAATGTTCATGTAAAGTTCCTGAAAATAGTAAAAGCAGTTAGTGGATCATCTTATGAGACACAAGATTTTAAAGGAAAAGATTACAATACAGAGCAACACAGATGATTAAAGAGTATCAGAAACTAACCTATGAGGAAAGGCTAAAACACAGTGGACTGCCAACCTTGGAAATAAGGAGAACGAGAGGGGATTTAATTGAGACATACAAAATACTAACAAAGTGGAAATGTCAACAGAAAGTTTTGTCACAATGAAGCAATATGATGGCACCAGAGGACACAACATGAAACTGTTTAAGAAACGAGTTGGGAGACAGCACTTTTTAAAAAGTTTTTAGTGCAAGAGTTGTGGACAGATGGAACCAATTGGACGAGAAGATAGTAATGGCTATGAGTGTGAATGATTTCAAAATAAACCTCAGTACTATAGGATACTAGGTTTGGATGGGTACAACAGTGGTTCTCACCAACGTTCCCTCTAAGCTGCGCGCTGCGCAATTGCGCAATATTTTTAGGGCCAGCGCGCAGAAGTTTTTGAGTAGCGCGCAGTGATTTTTGAGTGGCATTTATAGGATAATACATTAGTCATAGCTGAAACATCATAAAAAATTTTGACTTGAAGCACAATCACAGAACATGCAGTAATAGTTGTGGCGAAAATGAGTTTCGTTACATGGCCTAATCATTCGTAGTCTAAACAAAATCAAGCGCTATAAAACAATTTCATGAATGGCGCCAAAGCCTTCTGATCTTGGCTTCTGACGTCGCATCCAACTTCCATTACGTTAGTATGTAGCTCAAATTTAAAATAGCGATGAATTTGTTTTTTGCAAAATATGTCACCAAGCTGTTGCCTTTACGTTAGAATTTCGATGACAATGAAGCCGTACATGATCAGTGACGGCTCCACCGGAGGGGCCAGGGGGGCCCGTGCCCCCTATTGAGAGCCTGCCCCCAGTGGCCCCCAGTTGGGACCCTATACTTAATGCTAAATACATTAAACAACAAATGGTTGGCCCCTCCATGATTAGAAGTTGCCACCCCAACGGCCCCCCACTTGCCAAATCCTAGAGCCGCCACTGTACATGATGTGATGTTTTGTCAATAAGACTTACTTATAACGACTTTAAGAAATTTCAAGTTCATTTTATTAATTTTTTTATTATAATATATTATTATTAGTATTATTATTATTATATTAAATTACGTTAATTATTACAGTATTATTATTGTTATTGTTTTCATGAAAGATCTGCTATTCGGACTTGACAGCAGAAGTCTTGCTGTTCTTCGTGTCCTGAGAGCCCTTTGCTTTCTTAGGCCCTGCTGCCTGTCTCTTCGTGACAGCTTTCGTTGATGTCTTTGGAGCATTGCTGGGTGGAGCAGCTGTCCGCTTCCTCAGACTCCTTCCCTCCGACAGATCAATGTCAACAAATGCAGCTTTGGCTTCAGCTACTGTTTTTTCAACCAGTGACTGCTTCTTCTTTGAAGCTGCAGGTGGTTTTTGAGTGCTTTGCTGTCTTCCCAGCCTCTTTGCAGGTCGGTCGTAAGTGGAGAGTATGCTCGTACTGAGCGGTGTAGCAGCCACCCTTGATGACGCAGAGTGGAGGATACGGATCGACGATTCCCATGTCGCACAGATTCTTCAGCACCATCAGAAACTTGGTCTGATCCAGACGATCGAGCCACCGACGGCAGAACGCAAGCGTGCCGAAATGCTTGTCGATCACTCCGAAAAGCTGCATCGATTTCGTCACTCGGGTCGGAACATGACCGGCTTCATAGTTCTTCATGTAATGAGACGTCTCCATGACGACGTGAACGTGAACCTTTCCGGTGCTTCCGAAGGTCTCGAAGGCAAGGAACTCACCTTCCTCCGCCCTGGTCGTGTCACCTCCCTTGACGATCGGAACCGTCTTACCGACTTGGATCCTGAACGGCGCCATCGAGTGATCGCTCAGGTTATGTATGCTCTTCACTGGGTACATCTTTCCGTCCAATTCAACCTCATTGGATTCTATGACTTCCCGGATGGCCTCTCCGACGTCGCTGATACGCACGTCGATCCTGCGCTCACGGATCCCCGTGTTTGTCGCATCCTTCATCGCGGCAAGAAGCGGATCGTATCGTGAATTGAATGTCACCGTAAAAGCGCAATCAATGACCCGGCCGTTGAAGTGGATTCCAAAGTCGACCTTCATCAAATCGTCATGCTGGAATACCGTCATGTCACCGTTGTTAGGATTGTAATGCGCAGCATAATTGTTAATGGAAACGTCCATTAGGAAGGCCAAACCGGCACGGAGACCGTCTTCTTTTATCAGCTTTCGGGTGATGCCTTCCAGAGTCTCGCAGAGATCAATCAGCTTCGGTCCTGGATTAAAAATCGTCTGCATGTACTTTCTCGTCTGTCTGTGAACCTCTGCAGCTATCCTTACCTCCTTGTACGTGTCGTTCTGAACTCGATCGCGAGCTCTAGCCTCTTCGGACGTAAATATATCTTTAGCCATGTTGCTGCCGGCGCCGACGTCATGATCCTGTATTTCTCCAACCGGATCTCCATCAGGCAACAGGTCGATAAATGGTATGGACGGTGGAACAGTTTGCTCTGGTTTTCCGCTTTTGGCGTTTTCTTCCGATTCATTTTCTTCTTGATGTTTTTCCAAAGCGAGACTTTTCGTCTTTTTCATCTTCAGACCATTCCTCAGTAGCTTCAGATTTTTCAGGTGGAGATTCATTCTCTGTCTCATTCGGCATTTCTGGCTCATTTACCCCAGCTATGTCGTTTTCATTCTCGTAGAGGACTTGCTCTGCTTTGGTGGCGTTCTTGCTTTTGTATTCCTCCTGGTTTTTCTTCTTCTGTCGAGCGGTTTTGTCGTCGACGATGAAAAGTTCGCTCGCCTCCTCATTCAACTCTTCGATTTCGACGTCGTTCGTCTCGACGTCGTTCGTCTCGACGTCGGTCATAATCTTGAACGAATGCAGCTCTGGCAGGTTTTTGGTTTTCGATGAAAAGGTTCCTTTAAAAGCTACGTTATTGAATCGCTGTGTGCAGGCTGAGAGACGCTGGAACAAGTAGAATGCCTCTCTCGGATCTCCTGTAACGCAAGCAATTCGACGACCAATTTCGGCGATGAACTCGCAGCCTTCTGCGTTGAGTGGTCCCATAGTTTCAAATGCAATCGGAATAAATTTGTATGAGACGGGAAGGCCGGAGTATTTGTGATGCTTGCGTGTTGCTGCATTTTCCGCTGCGGCCCCGAGAGAGTTTGAGGTCAGATGCAAGTAGGATTTGGCGCAGGTGTGGACAGATGTGACGTCCCATGCCACATATTTGCCACTGGCCCAAGGAATGAGAGTGGCTCCATCTGGTCTCTTTCCATCGGATCGAAGGAGACCCAGCGGTTCTTTCGTGCTCAGGACACCGGCTTTTGAAGAGCCTGCCAAATGATGTCGTTCAATGTGCAATGTCTGATAGAACGGCCGGCGGACAGTCTGCAGACAAAGCCGTGTTGTCCGCGTGGATCGACGATTTCTCCGCACTGACATTTATGTGGCGCACAGATATTAAGACCTAGTCGGAGACCAACCGCCACTCTAATAGCTTCGTTGTCCAGAAATAGGCCGCAGGAAGCTAATGGTAAGGCGTGCAGCCAATCTCCCGCATGTGGGGCAGCGACTGCGGTAAGCCTGGCTCGGTTGAAAGGATCAGTGTAGCTGTCCCAGATTTGTTTGCGTGTTGATTCTATTGCGGGTCCTTCCCACGCTTTTTGTGATGTTGGTAGAGATTCAATAATTGAGGAGGGTGCTTTGATCTGGATGATCAGCTGCGATATGAGTGGATCCTGCGTGTCTAATGGCCCGAGGATGGCCGACTTCGTACGTTCAGTTGACGCGGCTGAAGCTAGGTAAGCATAAGGAGGCAGCGTCGACACCGCACGAAATCCAAGTCCACCTCGCGGATTGGTAGAGTTGCCTGGAGCCACTGCGTATTATCCAAGTCTACATTCAAGATATTCTGAATACCGGTGCGCATGATTTTATCAATAACTTCGAGGAGCGGGTGTTCGCTGCACGGAGAGCATCTTAACAGATGGGTAAGTTTAGGTGCTCCAAATGATGATCTGAGGAGAATAATCGCATGTTGTGTAGGAAGACAGCAGAGTCGCTTAATTGCATCTTCGAGTGTAGCGCATTGTTTTCTGAGCGATTCATCGAGTGCCGATCCTTTGAAAAGTGGTGCACCGAGTAATTCCAAAGAGCCAAACTCGACGCGTCTGAAATCGCCGAAAGCGTCGCTGACAACAGAAGATTCACCATAGATTTCGCACTTGCGTCGGTTGAGGCTGATCCCCAAGCTAGCCTCGAGTTCGATGATTTTGCTAAGATCGTTCATTACTGCTTCCTGTGACCCTCCGAGCGTCAGGTCGTCTAGATATCCAATCTTCAACTGCGAATGGAGGGAACGTAGAGTTGGCTGCAGAGGAAGACAGAAAAGTAGCGGTCCTAATGGGTCTCCTTGCTGAGGCCCCATTTCTGACCTTATTGCAAACGGACCAAATTGGAGAATAGAAGGGTAAGCGTAGCTTTGGTGTATGAAGGGGTAAAGCTCAGGAATATGTTCGTAGACCGATCTCAGCATCACGTCCCGTCTAACGCTGTTGAAGGCGTTAGCGAAGTCTAGTTTAACAAATAACTGGTCATGATGCATATTCGTAATGAATGTGCGAGCGGCGTGAACTGCAGCCTCGCATCCACCTGGGCATCCCACTCCGATCTGAATTGGAATAAGGTCTGGAGCCAGCTTGCTAACTGCATATCGGTTGGCGCATTTCGCAACCAGACGACGCCAGATGTAACCGATAGCAATAGGTCTTAATCCGCCAGTTTTCTTAGACAAGGCTATCAGGTTGCCTCCAAAAAGAATAGGTATTACCTGTTGAGGGCATTTTCCGGACAAGATGACGTTGGTACAATCGGTTAGGGCCCTCAACAGTTCCGCCGACGACTCTTTGTTTTTCACCAGTTCGACCAGATGTTGAGGTCGGAAGCCATCCGGTCCACCTGCAGAGCCTTTAGGAAAAGAGTTGATTGCCTGTTCAACGTCATGAACAGTGACTTTTAGGCAGGTGGTAATTGCGGTCGGAGTCGGTAGGCGCCTCATTTCTTCTTGGTATGTATTCGAAGGGTGTTTTTCCAGTAATGCGGCGAAAGAGCCTGCATTCGGTTCGATCGGGTGATCGTTGTCGCAGAGAATGCGAGTGGCGGCGCGAATATTTCCGTCCTCCAGTTTGGCAGTAACCGCAGCGATTAGCCTTTCATCAGGGATTTCGGTTTAGGCTTAAAAGCAATGAGGCTTTGTAGGTTTCGCGGTGTCGATTTCCTGTATGATCGAGCTTTGGTTCAATCGACTTTTAATGATCTGAGACAACTTACGGTTGCGTCCCGCACGGCTCGGCTGACGAAGGAAAGTTGTCGCGAATCCTAAAAGAGCCCGCCAAAGTTCTTGATTTTCGGGATGTGCAGCAATTGATCCGAGAATATCAGTCAATTTACTAGAACAAGCGAAAAGAGCTGATTTCGGAATATGCTTAATCACGCGGACTTGTGGGTCCGGATGATTCAGAGAGTCGGATATTGTGTTGGATTCAGGAATGGTCAGTTGATTTCGACGATCAGTAATCTGATAAACTTGGGAAGGGTCAACTGCGGCGGTGAGCGGAGGAAGGTGAGATCCTGGGCAGCGATTGTTTCGAGGGCCGTGTTCGTGAACGATTCCATCTCGGATGTGCAATTGTCTTTGTACAAAGCAATGACTGCATACGCCGCTCGCTTTTCGCGTCGTTCGAGGAAGATCGTTGTTTTCAATAATAACGGACTCCATGATAATGCTTATTTTTATTAATTAGGTCTTATTGCAATTTTTGGAAAAGCTTATTTTGTTGGACATCAGTCTTCATTCAGTCTTCACTTGACTAGGGGGCTGTCCATTAATTAAGTCAACAATTTAGGGGAGTTTGAAAAAGTTTGACAGTTGTTGACAGGGGAGGGGGTCAAGAGAAGTTGACGTCAACAATTTCACCTTTTACAAATAATCAAAAAATAGGAAATTTCATGAAATACTACTTATTACAATGAAAAAAATCATGGCAAAAAAGCTCATCACCACCACATTTTGACATTCGATGAGAAAAAAGGTTAAATATTGTCATCACCGCCAAAAATAATAACCTTGTTATTGGGACCTGTCATTGATCTTGCGGGGGGGTCAAAAGTTTTTGACGTAATTATGGGGGTGGGTAAGTGAAAGTTGACAGTTGTTGACAAGGGAGAAGAGGGGGTCAAGAATTGCCCAAAAATTGTTGACATAATTAATGAACAGCCCCTAGCGTATGGTACAAGGCAATACAATTTTCAAAAATCTTTGAAATCTTATATATACCTTGCACGGCAGAATTTTTGAGTTGCTCAGACCAACTGAAAATTTGCACAGCACTCAAAAAAATTAGAGGGAACGTTGGTTCTCACATAGGGCAGACCCTACTGAACCACTTTAAATGTTATTATTATTGTTGTTATTATTATTAACAGTAAAATGCCAGAATACTATTAAAAATTAAGCAAAGATAACACTGGAATCACATCAATTTATTAATTAATTAATGCCAAGAAAATTGACTCAAACCCTAATGCCAAACACAAAATATGTACATTGTACAACCATTGGTGAGAACTGTACATCAGTTAATATAGTGAAAATTTTACAAATTATAACTTGTCCACAATCACTGCTGTAAGGCAGTGTTTCCCAAACTGTGGGTCGCGACCAAAAAGTGGGTCGCGGGACTCAGTCCAGTGGGTTGCTGGGCAATATGAAATTAGATTCAAAAGTATCATTTTCTAAACAACACCATAATGTCACTAATCTTGGAAAGTTGCAAGTATGTTTTGTTTCAAAAGAAATTTATACACATGGAATCCATTAAAAGCCTATATTAAAATGATTAGTGTTTTATCCAAAGACTGTTTTAACAAAGACTGTTATGGAGAAGATCAAAGACACAATTACCAGGTATCAATATTTGGACACATCTGCAGAATGAGGGATGAAAGACTAATAAAGACAGTGATGATGGGAAGATCAGATGGTATGCGAAAAAGAGGAAGACCAAAGAGAAGATGGATTGATGATATTCTTGAATGGGCTGGACTTGACACCCAAAATGCGATACACATGGCCAGAGAAAGGAAAGGGCCATGGACGAGCACTTCTACACCGCTCCAACGGTCCTTATGGACTATGGAGTGTGATGATGATGATGATGATGATGATGATCAATGTTTATTCTAGACCTTCTCTGGGGGGAATTCACCAAGTTTTAAAATTCCCCCAAATTTTCATATGTTGCATGGGGGGATGGAAATTTCCCCCCAAAAGTGTGACGACGGGGGGCTTTTCTTTTGGAGAGGGGAAAATGTAAGGATGACATTTTTTGTTTGTCAGGCATTTGAGAAGGGTTAAAAATATTAGGAAGGATGACCTTTTTTGCTTGTCAAGGTTTTTTGAGACTCAGACCTTGTCCCCCCAAACATTTCAAAATCCCCCCAATGTTAAGGTGGCTAGAATAAACACTGGATGAGTGTTTTATCCACTTTTAGTTGACACAGCGTTTGCAGTGTCACAGCACATTAAAACCCTTGAAGTGGGTCACGGTGCCAAACAGTTTGGGAAACCCTGCTGTAAGGCACTCAAGTCAACTCAAAAAAAGAGCATAACATTTTTATTTCAGTAATAAAATAGAAAGAGATGCTTGTTAAAACAACTCACATTTATCACCTGTAATATTTTCAAATTCTTGATATGTGGTTCTCCAAACTTAAAACCAACATTAGGTACTGTGGTTGCTGTATTGAGTATTGTAATGCTTCTTTAATCACACCAAATTACCCTTCAAAACTTAAGCACTGATTTTTTCCAATCAAAAAAAGATCATACATTTACTGGTAGTCAAAATGATTGTCAGTACAGAATTTCTGGTATTGATAATGCCAGCATATATATACATGTGACTGCTTAGTAAATAGAGGCCCAATCCCTGTCTTATACAGACCTGATAGGGGGGAGGAATTCCCCAACCACAAAATCCCCCCACCCCAAGTCCCAGCACTGACGCACATTTTTGCATCAAACTGTTTCTCTTCCCTTCCAGCTAAGTCAATTTCCCCTCAAAGGCCTGGAGTCTGAATAAAACACTGAGGCAAATAGTTCTTCAGCAGCAATTATTTTTTAATATTTACCATACAAATTATAAATGATTGGAAAATTACCAAAAGGTCCAGAATATGCAGTCTATTAAGTGGTCTGCCAACAAATTACTTATGAAGGCAACAAGCAAACTACTGTACTTTCTAGGACTACAAATAATAAACAGGACTGCCATTTCAAATGGTGCAGAACAAGAGTCAAGGCCACTTCTTTGTGTTACCCTTTGAACTTTGCAATTCACTTTACTAGCACATGTCTGCTCAAAACAAGTCAACAGAATTGAAGTTTGATACCAAGCTAATGTGCAAAGATACTAATAATAACACATAAATATCAATTGTGGTCTACTAAAAAAACAACTTACTAAATTTGTTAAACAAAAGTCGGTGCATTTATAAAAATACCAATAATTAATTCAATAGAAAAATTTTGCAATGGTCACATTATTTGAAACAATACAATAGAATGCACAATGCATATAACTTAACTTTTTAAAGATTTTCAGTCATGCTAAAATATACTTAAATGCATAAGTTAGTTTAGAAACAACATAAATGAGCATTTAAAACATAATATCATTATAGTAAGCCAAACTCCTTTAAAGTAAGACTTCTCTGTTTACAAATTTCATTGTCATCGCTACAGCTATGAAAGACTTGACTCCAGAATATTATCACAAACAAATTTACATGCTACAGAATATTCTCTGTACAAATCAAGAAAAATAAGTCTATTTGGTTACAGATATACAAGCAAGAAAATTGATATGCTTTATATTGCACAATGGGGGGAATCACATGTAAACAAGAGGATGATCAGATTTGCCCCATTTATGTTTAATGAAAAGAACAGAGGTAACCCAAGGATGTTGACAAGGTGAAAAGCAACTTAAATTGTTATTGAAATAGAGCTGAGAATGTTATATTTATCCCAGGCATTTAACACAGCAACTGGCAAAAAGATGCATTTGTGAAGACAGACAAAAAGCAGAACATGAAATCGGCTTCCTTTCTGCAGTAGCCATGCTTTTCAGGACAACGATCTAGGCAAACATCTGTGGAACACAACCCATATTTAAATATATTGGCTATACAGACTAACTAATCTAAAATTATTAGCACAGAATGGCTGAAACATCTCTGCTACATTACTAATCCACAAAATGAACTTTTCAAATCAACCGCCCTATACTATTTGAATTTAAACTTGGTCAGCATCTTTATTCCTATCTGATTGTCTCGATTCTATCCCTTCAGATAGATATGACTTTTGAAAATAATATAAATTAAACATCACAGATTTCTCCAAAGATATTCATTATAATACACAGTTTAACAAAATAATTATTACTTAATAAATATTAATTATCAAGTTTTATAATATTAATAATAACCAATGCTCATTATGAAATTCATTTACAAACTTATGTGCAAATAATATTCAAATGTGACAACTGTGAAATTGAAGTCAAAATAAAACATATCTGTCCCACTCCCACAGTTAATAAATAGCTAAGTGTTACAGGGGCACCCATCCCCCCTGGCTGCTGGAAGCAGCTTCCCCCTTTTCCTGTGCTACTCTAACGAGATATCAAAACTCAGGGGAGATTTCCTCCCCCTAGGATTTTTAGGAAGGTATTTGCTTCCTTTCCCCCATCTGTAGATGCCCCTGAAGTGTTAGCCTGGCTTTATTCAAAGTTAATAGCTGTTTTCAATTTCAGTATATATTGCAATCTAGAAGTAACATGTCAAATTCATCCAAGGCTTAGGTATATCTTTGGCGCTGGGCGCAACAATCAGAAGTCCAGGAGGTTACGCAAAGCTGGGAAGCGCAATGTAAAGAATACAGATGACTTCTCTGACGAAAAAAATAATTATTCTGGAATCAAAAAGTGGAAGCTGGGCAATCTGCATAGCAATGGCGGACTCTAGACACTCTACTTGGACTTGGACGTACACAAGTGTCCGACTCGATTAAAGCTGAGCTCTTCGCCGAGTGTATCAGGGAAAAAAGTGCAGGAATACGCATTGCCACTGAAAAGTATGCTCCATCAACGTTCAACCAGCAAATCCCCTCCACTTGTTCTGTACCCTCCGAGCGCTGACGGTAGAAGCCACCTTAGCAGGGCTCCCAAAACACCTCGACAGACTCCAGAATGTGGTACTTCATGCAGCTGCACGCCTGATCCATCGATCAAGGAAGTATGATCACATCACGCCACTGTTGATCGACCTACACTGGCTCTCAGTCCCCGAGCGAATAACTTATAAGCTGGCAACCCTCGTCTATCGGTGCCTGCATGACATCGGCCCCTCCTATCTCCAATGCGAACTCCAGAGATCGCCAGACATAGACAGTAGAAGGCGTCTGCGATCTGGCTCCACTCAAGCACTCCTCGTGCCTTCCCGGTTACCGCATTGAAAGCCTGGAATTGTCTTCCCATCTGTATTCAAACATCACCTTCTCTGGACATATTTAAGAAGCGACTGAAAACTATTCTGTTAAATCCTGACCTATATTATTCATGTACTTTGTAATGTGTTCAAGTAGTCCTTCTAGGACAATTTACCACATAAATCTTAACTCTCAATAAATAAATAAATATATATATATATATACACACACGCATACATTTATTCCTTAAAACGGCACAAAAATGGCACAAAAAGGTCCCACAGAGGCTGTAGATTTGAGAAAAAAACTGCAGGATTTTTAAGACCAAGGCAATTGCTTTCGTTTTCTTAGTAGCAATATAATAATAAACTTCCTGCCATCCAGATGCTTGAAACATCTGTTGTAAGCCTGCTTTTACCATAACACTGAACACGTGACCAGGATGGCATACAACAAACTGTGGCTCTTTACCGGAACAGAAAAAAGATTTTGTTGTTAACTTGCTATCAACAAACTGCTTTTGCTATGTTTTTGTGTAAATTTTAAGTGTTGCAATGGGCTGCTAATAATCATTGGCATAGCCATGAGGGTGGCCGGCCTGGAATGCGGGGCCATTCGAGCTGAGATTAGTCGTGGGATTTGCACAAAACTGTAGAGAAATTTTTCTGGGGGCAAAGGGTGAGTGTCAACAGAATCAATATATATGTAGTTCAATTCCAAATTTTGGTCACTCAGTAATAACAATAAATCATAATCAGTTTTTTTAATGCACCAGAGCTCACCATCTAATTCAGATACAGTATTACTTCAAATCTTCTGTGCCTGGACCTCACTGGAGGAGCTCACTACACTCCCCTAAATCCCTGATTGGTCTAAATGTGATGTTTTGTGTCTGTCTCTCTGAGCAGGTCAACACGGGGGTGGGGTGATTCTTGCAGAACATTAAGAAAATTGTATCTAATGAGGGGTAAGGTGATTGCCAAATAGCTGTCATAAAGCATAGTCTGCAAATTTGCTTCAAAGATCAAGATTTGAATCTAATATCACCCTAAAATTTTTTGCCTGTAGATCCGCCCCAGGCACTGTCCAGAGAGCTCACAACGCTCCCTCAAGTCCCCTAGCCGAGACTGGAAACGTTAGTCTGGGAAAGCCTTGGTGCCCCACTCCCACCCCCATTTTTGAACCTTGGCTATGTCATTGCTGCTAACAAATACATATACAAATACATGCAACAACAGAAAATGAAAGATGTCAATTCTGATAAACTTAAGCCTGCAAGTCTTCTGAATATCTGCTTCACAGTCTGTCTCACAACCAGACCCTTGGTTTTTCTCAAACATTTCAGAGGCTAGATCTATGCAATGATAAACCCATTTTATCAAAGATACCTAGGAGTGGATTCCATCCCTGAATTTGCCCTTCAGTGTTTTTCTGAATTACAATTCAGTGTCTTTAAACCTAACCTTAACTCTAGCAAAGCAGAGCATCCAACAGGAATACTGTAGCTTTTGGCAATCTAAGCACAGTAACAGAGCTGCAAACCTCCTGTAACCAAGAACTTCAATTTCATAATAATAATAATAATAATAATAATAATAATAATAATAATAATAATAATAATAATAATAATCATCATCATCATCATCATCATCATCATCATCAGGAACTGACAAGGGTAGCATAATGTACAAGCACTGTTAAGTCACTGAACAATTAAGAATAAAACAAGACTTGAAAATGCAGCAACAAAATATTTTGGGCTGAGAGAGTGCATTCAGGCAATCGAGGAATAACAGGAAAATTGTCATCATCATCATCACCACCACCATCACCGTCATCGTCATCATCATCGTCGTCGTTGCCATCATCATCATCATCATCATCATCATCATCATCAATGCCATGGCAATGCTTCTGCACGCATCATCATCATCATCAATGCCATGGCAATGCTTCTGCACGCCTTGACAGCCTCAACATAGATCTCTATCTAGTGCGATCTTGTGCAAGTCTTGTGGCTGCCATTACATCTAGTCCAATTCCAGTGCAGGCTTCTCTGATGTTGTCCAGCCATCTTTTCCTCTGATGTCCTCTTGATCTTTCTCCTTCGACTCTTCCAAACAGGGCTGTGTATGGTATTCTGTTATTAACTATTCTGTTGACATGTCTGAAGAATCTCAGTCTTCTTTCTTGAATTTATGCTGGTTACTGATCGTTATGCTCCTGGCCCTTTTCTGATGTCTTCATTTCTTTGGTGTTCCATCTTGGTTATGCCACCCTATTCATCAAAGGCAGTTCATTTCAAATACCTTCAGTTTTCTCACTGACTCGGCTGTGAGCATCCACATCTCTGAGTTGTAGACAGGGATATTTCTAGGATTGTGAATTTGGGGGTGTCGACCTCAAATTGGGGGGGTGTCCGGAGCTAATTAGTATGCATTTTGCATGCATACCATTGTCGCATTACCAAATTTTGGGGTGTAAAAATATCCCTGGTTGTAGAGTAGGATGCTCAGCATCAGTGGCTTGTATACATGAATATTGGTGGGTATTCTTATCTTTTTGTTCTGCATCTCTAGCTCAGCTGGCCGAATTCTTCTGCTGACGTCTGATTTGGACGACCCTTCAGAGTTTGACACCTCCGAGGTATACAAACCTATCGCTTTGCTTCAGTACCTCTCCATTTAGCTTGATCTCTACTATGTCTTTCCTCTTTGACAGGAGTTGTATTTCTGTCTTTTCTGCATTTATTTTCATTCCCATTCTTCTACTCTCTTTTGTCTATCCTGTCTATTATGAGCTTTAGGTCTTGCTGTCGGTACAGCTTTATCAGCCTTTCCCCTCGCATGCCACCTGTACCATAGTTTTTCAGCTGGCACACTGTCCACTCCAGATGTTTTATTTTGCTTGAACCTACATAAGGCTGATTCCACTTCCTCTACATGTATACCAGGAAGTGATGTATATCAGTTGTAGTTTGTGGCTTATCTACCCATTCATTGTCAACTGGATTTGATAAATAGTAAATTAGTAATGAACTGCAGTAAATTAGTAATGAAGAGTCAAGTGACTCCACTCACCTAAGTCAAGTGATGTAGTACGTTATTAGTTATTACCAGTGCTTTTTTTGTAAAAAAATAGGTGCCGGTACTCACGGTGGACTGCCTAACTTTTCCATTACGATTATGTGGTCTGTGGCTAGAATTTAACATAGAAGCGATTTTGGAAGCATAATGATGCATATCATTTATTAAGTATTTAAAGTTTTTAGCTAAATCACAACTGCAAAGTCACAAGAAAATTATTTTTTCACACCTTGAAAAAGGTTCCGGTACGCCGTACCGGCGCGTACCGTCACAAAAAAGCCCTGGTTATTACTTGTTTAAGTTATTTTATTTTTATTTTTTAATTGTAAATCCGGCCAAATCCGGATCCGGCCGGGTTTCAAAAATTTGCATCCGGTACAGCCCTATTTGTTATTCTTCTGATGCTTTTACTGATACTGATACTGATTCTGACACAACAGAAAAATATTTATACCTAAACGTTATAAGATTTTTTGTGTTGGAAATAAACTTCATTCATTCATTCATCCATAGTTTAGATATTCAGACAAAATAAAACTTCATTCACAAATAAAGCAAAATCCTGCATTTTTGGCCATTTGAAAATCACAGAAAAATTTAATGAGGAAGTTCTGCAATCTTTTAGTGCAAAAAGAAAAAATGATAAAAACCATTCGAAAGGAACGGTTCAAATTTTTGAACATATAATAAGAAAGGACGGAATGGAAAATCTGGTAATAACAGGAAAATAGAGGGCAAAAAGAGCAAGAAGACTGAGAATAAAATACACAGAAAGTCCAAGAGAAGAAACATGAATCAAAGACAACACTGCGTTGGTGTATCAAGGTTGTCGGGTGCCGGGGGCGGCGGTGGGGGAGGCAAGATGTAATGATGGCACCCTCAACTTCTGAAAAGAATCCTGACATGCAAACAAGGCTATCAGCTTTTTTTTAGTTCAATCAGTTAAATACAGATTGCCTATGCAATTTAACTAACTACTAAGTGAAATAGTTGATGGCTATTTTTTGCTTGTCAAAGTTGAGCTCTATGTAAATTAAATTTTTAATGTATCCAGTGCTCGAATTGTGAGAAAATGAAAGGGGGGGTCATGGTGAGCGTGGTGTTTTAAGAATTTACACTTTTGTCATTTTTGCATTTCTCTAGGGAGGGTCTGCCATTTTAAAGGGGGCTGAACCCCCAACACCCCAGCAATTCGAGCTCTGAATGTATCTAGCCATGAGGTAAAACACCATCTTTAAAAAAATTTGGGTCAGAAATGAGGAACATATGCAAATCTTTTATAGGAATCTCTTTTTTGCCGTCTGTGTCATAGAGACAGATTTTAATTATAACTTGCTTCAACTTTCAGCTGTCTTACTTTTCACTATCTCGTGGACTCATCGCAATTTTTATAATTTACTGATGGAAATTGAATCTGAGTTCCAGGTCTGCCTTATGAAGTATGCTTCAGTGAGATGGTTTAGCTGTCGGAAAGTCCTGACTTGATTTTTTTATCTTTGAAATGAGAGGAACCGTCCACTGGTATGCTCACAGAAAGTGAATGGAGTTGGGAATTACAGTGGATCCCACTTAATCGCATACCGCTTAATTGCATAACCCGCATAATCGCATAACAACATAAAAACCCGAATCAGTGTTTTGTGCAACAATTAATTATCAGACGTCCCGGCTATTAGCATGGCCCAGTTAATCGCATAAGCAAGGCTTGCACGGCACCTATGCAATTAAGCGGGTTTCACTGTACCGTAGAATTTTCAGCAGATTTATTTATGCATCTTAGATTTGTACTCCACAGCGTTTCATCAGAAAGTGGCACTTTTTGAGAATCAGTTATCAAAGAGTTGCTTCAGTTGAATATTTGTCATGTCGTGACAAACATAGGCAAAAAGCTGTGATTTTCTGTCATGCTTGTTTGCTCAAGATATTTCAAGTTTGAAAAAATAATGCCATGAAATTTTCTCTGATCTGAATGCATGTTTGTCAAAAATGGGACTCCTTGAAAATTTTTTGATTCTTCACTGAAGAATAAACTTCTGATTTGCAAATGAAAATTATTGATATCCCAAAGGACAAATTTAAGGAAGGAAATTTGATAGAATTCCATCAATGTCTTCCATGTGATCAGCTTATTCATTTAAAAAGTTTGCTCATGAATTCATTTCTGCTTTTGGCACTACATATTTGTGTGAAAAGACTTTTTCTAATACAAAGTATACATGATAAATTCCGCTACAGATCAGCATTATGTGATGAACATTTAAAATCCTTACTTATTATAGGAACTGCACACTTTGAACCACAGTTTTATGTAATTTTATCAGAAATTCATCAATTTCATTTATCTCACAGTAGTTAAACACCATTTCAGTTGCAACTGATATTCTGCAATCTGCATTATACACTGCATCATAATTCAGCAATAAAGAGTCTGTTATCGTCAGTTATTCATTCTCTGTGTATTTTACTCAATTTAATTTCTTGTGCATATGGCCCGTGGAGCCGTCAGAAGTCAGCAATGTGGCTTGCAGCTGAAAAACTTTGGAGACCCCTGTGCTATATCCTAGGTGGGGCAGGAAGTTAATAGAGTGGTAACAACATTGGACAGGAGCAGAAGGTCGCGGGTTCGAGACCTGCAGGAGCCCTAAGGTCGACTCAGCCCTAGTCACTAGAGGGTGGTTGTAAAATTAGGAGCAGTGGTAAAATGCTGTGATGTGATAAGTCAAACATGTACGCTACTCTATGCACTAGCCCCGTATCCATGGGATTGCACGTCTGGCTGAGGGCTATAGCAATGCAGATTAGCGTCACCCTATAAGCCCTTGAGGCTCGGGAAGGACTTTCACTTTTTATATCCTAGGTATGTTATATCCAAAACCATCCAAAATGGTAGTGCGTTAACCCCTTAACCGTGTATTTAAATGTAACTCAATGTAAAATGGAAGGATATATCCAGGATCCCCAGTTAAGGGGTTAAAAAGTACCGCACATTGTGGTACATTATACCAGAGTATATGTTATAACCTAGTCCATTATAACAAAGTTCTACTGTATCAAACAGCATGACTAAGACATACTATTGGTTAAATGTTATAACAAATGTTATAAATATGTTATAACCTAGTCCATTATAACAAAGTTCTACAATAACAAACAGCATGACGAAAACATACCGGGTACTATTGGTCAAAGCACTACTATGGCAGGAAGATGGCAGATTGGTAACACGCTAGAGCGGCATGCCGATGGAACGGGTTCAACTCCCATAAGAGTCCCATCGGTCTTCATTCGCTAGGAGGCGGTGGTAAATGAGTAGCAGCTTTGGCTGCGATGGTAAAACATGGGTTTGGAGAAAGCAATGGTAAACTACTCTAGATTAATGGCACAAGCCACCTGTGTCGCTGCTTGTCTGAAACCGGAGATCAGCGCCAAGCCCAACGCTCGAACTCAAGTATGGGAAAACCTTTACCTTTTACTACTAGGTATTAACCAAAAACACTAACCACAATGAACTGTTGAATGCAGACGGATATTTCTTTGTTTGTATCTAAGCAGCAACTCATATCCCGAAAGACGAAATTCCTTTCAACAGGTGATTGCATCAGTATTTTGAACTTCTGTCGAAAAAAGCTTAAACGTTTCATTAGAAATGCAGGTGCTTGCTGGCCGTTCAACTAATATTTTCACATGGCAATCAAATTTGAAATACTGGTAATTCCAGATCCGTTGAACTCTTGGTAAAATTCATATCTATTATTTTGTAAGATTCTTGTTTTTGTGCTGTTCATTCAGTGTCCCAAGTGCCAAAATCTGCTGCCTCATTTTAAGTGTGTGTTGAATATTGTTTCTGGATCAACATCTGAATCATTTTGCACAACATGAAATCACTGCTGAACACAAACAAAACACGGACGATACTGCTTGAACAAAAGAACTTTACAATGGCCCATAAATCCAATTGGCTTCCGCTGTGCATAATGAGAATATAGTAGAGAAGTAGTAGAGAATATGTGCTGTCTAGTGACATCTGAAAACTACTTGTAAACGTGTGGGGGCAATCTATGGCCGAAACTCACTGAATGTCACCAGTACGTATCACAAGAACTGATTCCGTCCCAACTTGAAAAATCTGTCCAAGAATTTACTGGATCTAAAGAGAAAACTTTTGTATCGGAACTAATTTCACGGTTACCAGACGCTTCACAGGCCAATGAGACTATTTCATAATTTTCACCATTGTTATTATCCCAGAATTGCTCATCGCCAGCTTCGTAGCATACAGCAAAGTATATTCTGCGCACTTCTTTTTCAACCGCCTTCAAGCTTATCTTAAATTCAAATATGTCATAGAAAGGACTGTAGCTCCCAGCTGTTGAAGAATACGTAGCATTGATATCATCGTACGTTTTCCAATTGCTGAATGTTAGGCGGACAAAGACCTTCTTCTCAAATGCAATGTTTTTTACTCTAACAGTACCCAGAACAGTAGAGCTCTTCACATGTGCTGTTTCGAGTGATACTTTGCTGCTTTCTACCTTGTTCCTAAGCTCGAGATAGTCGGACAGTGGTTGAGGGAAATTGACAGCAAACTGTGGTTCTGCTATGCACAGCGGTGCACTAGACCCAAGATTCAACTGAGCAAGTACATCAGGCTCCAGAACTGGTGGAACATCTGAGGAATCTCCCAGAACTCTGACGTTCTCAAGTGCCAGCCCAATGTCGTCCGCAAACGACACCCTTTTCTTTCCCATTGATATCCCCGATTTATTGCCATCTGCATTAAATTCGACATCGTCAAGCGCCGAAATATTTCCATAACTCTGATTCCAAGACAGAATTCTCTCCGCGTTTGCTGCACCAGTCGAATTTTTCGTCTCAGCGTTTCCAAGAACGCTGCCCGTCTGTTCTTGACGACAGTAAATGGTCTTGCCTGCGACTGCTTGGTTAGTACTCAGTAGACCAAAGTGAAGTTCGTTTTGTCTGACGAAACGTGCCGAAGCGTAAGACTCTAAATCGAACCCCGGCGGACTAGACGACAGAAAGTAGGTATGAAAATCGATCGGCATGATGAAATCCCAACTACTGACACTTCTATATTTCAACACCTACGTCCACATAATCGTGCCAGTTGATGAACTTCCGGCGATGGTTAACTAAACTCCTGTCTGCAACAGAGAACAGAGCTGCCGTGGAAGAACCCCGACGCCAACGTCGTTCCTACGATTCTCTCGAATTTAAATGGAAACACGGGCAGCCCTCCAGTTGGCAACGTATCCTCAGTGTGAACATCTACCAGTCGCGCTCCGGCGTTAGCTCCTTGGCGCCTTCGGGCACCCGCCAGCAGTGGCGGCTCTAGGATTTGGCAAGTGGGGGCGGGCGGGCGTTGGGGTGGCAACTTCTAATTATGGGGCCAACCATTTGTCGTTTAATGTATGTAGTGTAGCATTAAGTATAGGGTCCCAACTGGGGGGCACTGAGGGGGCAGGCACTCAATAGGGGCACGGGCCCTCTGGCTCCCCCGGTGGAGCCGCCACTGCCCGCCAGACGAACGTATGCCTAAAGGACAAGGTCAGGCATCTGCTAAACACGTGCGCCAGTTATTCGCACCACGTGACATCGTCTGCTCCGCCTTGCTGATCACCTGTAGCAGCGAATCTAGGAGCGTGAGGCTCTAGCACTCGAGCGCATACACTTCTCCAGACTTCGAATAATCACTGTGCGTCGTCCTCCTCCTGTGAGAATAACAGAGACCTTCGTGTCTCGTTATAGCTGCTAGGGCAATGTGCACGCGGTCTCAGTTTAGCTGGCCTTTGAGACTGCTACGTTTCTTGGCCCTGCATAATAATACAATGGTCTACTTTTCCCAGGGGCGGTCTTAGGGGCGGGCAGTACGGGCAGCCGCCCGGAGCCTTCCACTGAATAGGAATTCCCACTTCTAAAATCAAAATTTTAAAGATTTTTGAGCAACATGCACAAATATTGGATAGTTGTACAATGAAATCAATGAAGTATCGTTTTAATCGATTACACTGATTAGGATTAACTGCATGGTATCCCATACCAGACTGAAATTTTGAATCTGGTACATTTTTTCTGAAAAATTGATTATTTCAATATTTGTAGGCCTTATTATTTAGACCTAGATGCTGAGGTAGAAAATAAATTTGGATATTATGACATAAATGTGACTTACATTATAACGCTATAGCCTACACTAGTTAGTATTGTGATCACTCTGTAGAATTTAACTTGTAGTAAGATACTGACAGAACTTACTCTTAATACATCCTTACTCAGGATGGTTGACAACAGGGTTTAATCTAGGCCGTTTCCGGTGGAAATTGCTCTCCCCCGGAAATTTCAAATTCCTCGGAAATTTTGGCATATTATATCAACTTACAGCGCTCCCCCAAACCCCTAGCTGACTTCACCCCGCCCCCCCCGAAGTCCAGTAGTCTAGATTAACCACTGGTTGTCAACTGGGCCTCTCACATTGTAATTGCCCGGGGCCTCCCTCTTTGTAAGACCGGCATTGCCTTTTCTTTTGCTGCCTCTACTCAGCCGTTAAGTGCCGATTACACTATGTAACACAATTTTTGTTCCTGGCTTCTAAGTGTTATATTTCAGTTGCCTATGTATAAAGGATCTGCAATCATGGCTATATTCATCATTATATTTGCTTTCATGGGCACAGCTTACAAAAGTTGTTTCTTTGTACAATGGCCAATGGGAAAATGTGCATTTTTTCTTCTCGAGAAGGAACATTGTGTACTGATTGCAAATAAGCAACAACAGTCAAAATTACTTAAAAGCATTCAGAAATGAGTTGCTTTTTGAGATTTGTGGCTGTACTGTCAATAGCTTTCTCCATGAAGACTTCAGACATAGTCCCCCATCACGTGTTTGTTATACCGTCCCTGGTAACGACGTTCCGAGTCCAGCATATCCTGATGAAAGCGTTCATCTTGCTTATCTGGGTAGGCCCCCAAGTTTTCCTTGAATTTGTCAAGGCGGGCATGAAGAATATGTACTTTCAGAGACATTTTGCGTCTAATTTTGGCCTAGTTCTTTATGAGAGACTGGTTCAGTCTCTCATAGTTTTCGGCCTTGTGGTTGCCAAGAAAGCCATACAATACTGCAACGAAACTGTTTCAAGACCCTTTCTCCGTGCTATTCAGCTTCTTGGCGAATAGGCCTACGTCACGCTATGTGATCTTCTTTATCTGTGGTCCGACGAAGATACCAGCTGCATGCGACTTTTGCCTCCGAAAGCTGTGGGAAAAGATCGAGGAGGTATTTGAAAGCTGCGGATTCCTTGTCTTGACAAATTACTTGATGAGACCTAACTTGATGTATGAGCATCTTTCGACGGTCTGTCAGCGGCTCCCACTTGATGCTGTTCTTACCTGTGGATTGACCACAGCCAGCTGTGGTCAATCCCTTTTACAATAGCGGGCCTCAGACCTCAGTGTCCCTGTTGTTCTAGAGGCAAAAAAACAAGGAAATTTTGTAAAACCGCCTTGCAGGCCCATCAGGAATTTCACCATTTTGAAGTCTCCAATGACTTAACAGCCATAGTTGTCATACTTCAATACACTCAGCAACATCTTGACGCTGGAGTAGTCCTCTCTGAGGTGTAGGTGCACAAAGTGAGCCATGGGGAGAGACAAGTACTTGTTACCATTATGAAGTAGCATGGCTTTGAGGTTCTTGGATGAACTCTCTATGAATTGGCTCCATCACTCAGGTTAAAGGTGATTGCTATGGCCCCTAAAAGACCAGTGACATTGCTGCAGAAGCACAGCCCATCTAGCTGACTGAGGAATTTGGAAAAACGTTCGTGACGCTTTCTATGTTCTGTCACCTGCACGCTTTCATCCAACAAGTTCCACTCCTTGAGTCTAGATGTCAGAAGCTCAGCATTGCACTTGGTGAGACCAGGGTCTCTGATCAGGTCGTTAAGATCTTTCTGATTGGGGAAGTACGGCTTTCTCATCTCAGCTATTTCTGTGCAATTGCATCCTGGATCTGCAATATCGTCCTCGCTGTCTGCCTTGACGCACTCCCCTGAAGACAGTTGATCCCTCTCTGTAGGGATGGGAATGGGAGATCAGAGACACAGGCTACCAGCGCGATGCAAACGTAGCAGAATGCATTTTCTGGCTGCAAGCAACCTTTTGATGCCATCTAAATCAAATTTTTCTGGTCACTATTCGCTTACTCAGCAACAAGATACACTAGTACGTTGGCTTAAGGAACCTGATCTCTTAAAAGTCTATGAATGCAACTGAAAGCTCTCAGAAAGTGGAACAGGGTTCTAGAAGATTCCAGAAGGTTATAGAACATTCTGTTCAGATCTAAAAACTTATGGACAGCTTGCAATGTTCCAGAATAATAAGTATGTCTGCTCAGCTTTGAATGTGAACCGAGAATGTTTTATATAATACATGCATTTCAAAATATCATTGACCTGACCCCAAAAGCAAATGCAGTGTGGAACATCAACTGTTTTCTAGTTAGTTTAGGCATAAGGGACTAGGAAAACAAGCTATGAACCCAGGAACAAACAAAAATAATTTTTTTGTTACGCAGTGTTATATTCTGCATTCAACAGTTAGGTAACTTAGGCTAAAGGTAAAGGTAGGTCCGGTATTCGAGTCTGAGCGTTGGGTACCGGCGCTTATCTCCGGCCTAGGCAATCAGCGACGTTGTTGGTACAATCCATTAATCTGGGGTAGGATGCCATTACTTTCCCCAGACCCACGTTTTACCTTGCAGCTTAACACTGCTCCTCGGTTTACCACCGCCCTCTAGCGAGTAAAGCTGAGTCGACCTTAGAGCTTCTGCGGGAATTGAACCCATGACCTTCTGCTCGATCGTCCCGCCCCTTTCAACAGCTAGTACTGTCAATGGTTTTCACACAGGCCTATTTAGCCTCCTAAACCACTTAAAAATCACATTATTATTATTATTAAAAGGCTGTAGCCCAGTGAAAATATCATATTCCTCTAATACAGCGGTTCTCAACCTGTGGGTCGCGACCCCCAAGGGGGTCGAATGACGATTCGCCAGGGGTCGCCCGAGACCATCAGAAATATGGGGTTGTCTCTTTTCTTGTTATTATACAAAATTTCCTCAGTGGTAGTTACGACGTACTAGTTGTTTTACTATAATTGTCATTCGAGGATAGACATGGAGACAGTTAAATAATAACGATTTCGAACATTTTTATTGTCGTAGCATTATTATTTTTAGCAGCTTACATTATGAACGAAAATAATTTTACCGTTGGGGGGTCGCCACATAATGAGGAATTGAATTAAAAGGGTCGCGGCACTATAAAGGTTGAGAACCGCTGCTCTAATAGAAGTCCCTGCTTCTATTAAAACGACTAACGACTTTTATCCCATCCCTGCTTGTTTTGAAGGAACCAACTCTCTTGCTCTTCTAAGGGTGATAAGTGAACTTATGCCCCTGTTAACTAGCAGCCTAGCAATGAATGATTGAATGAACTCAAACAATAACTTTTTTCAAATCTGTCCACAATGTACATCAACTATTAAAAATTAAGTAACGTAAATAACTACATCTTGCCTTATTTTCATGCAAAACACATGCACACACTGACTGTGCCAATGAATAGCATTTGGCCACAATATGCTTAGCACAATAAGTAAATGTAGCCCAGATATTATGAAGTACTTCCCATCACATGTTGGACATAAAATCTGCCTGATGCTATGGGGACTTTGTGAGCAGCATCCTTGAACATCAGCATAATAAAATCAGTGTTTAAACAAAACAGGCAGTCACATTTGTCGTGTTAATAACAACCATTATATTGCACCCTCTTAGACACCATTGCACAGCCTAACTATTATGATCTCAGTTATAACAGAAACAAATCTTTAGTGAAAACTTCTTTCAAAATGAATTGCAGTAATAGCATACTTCAGATATAATGGAGGAAATTTACAATTCATGAAATCTACTATAAAAGGATCCTCATATAGGATCCTGAGCAAGGACCTACTGGTACTTTTTGTAAATCAACATCTTCGGGCAAACCACATTAAAAACTTAAAATCTGATAGTCAATGCAGAATGTTCTCCAAATACAGCTTAGAGATCAGAGATACACTAACCAAATCATCATTTTAGCAAGGGTTCAATGGTACCAGCCTCAGTAGACAATATTCAACCAGTATAATACCTGGCAATTGAGTATGTCAGCTATTTGGAAATAGAATGGCGCGTGGTTTTAAAATATAAACTAGTATCATGCGTGAGGTAAGTAACAATGCTCACAGAAGGTATATTAAGTGCATGAAAATAAAGCTAAACAATCAACATCATAAACACAATCAACGATTTAAAGTACATATGATAGTATCGCATTGAAAGTCATCATCATCATTTATTTCACTATGCACGAGTCACGCTTCTGTCACAAGTCAATTGCATTCAATTTGCTGCGTCACAAAATTATCTTTCGCCTAGAAAGGAAGAAATGTGCATTGTCATAAATTGTTCACGTAATGGAAACAATTAAAAGTTCTCGAGGAGAAATAAACATGCAGAAACTTGTTGCTTTGGACTCCCCATTTGGCTTCATTGTAGTTGTTAGTAGTGGGCACTGTGAGCAACTGATGGGTGCGAGGAGTCAGTCGAGGAGTGCACACTTCCTGGAGTGGCCATATGCTGAGGACCAGGGGGAAGTTGATATCGTGGAAAACGCGATCCGTTCACTGCTTCTGCAGCTGACGTACCTGACGAAGCAATTTACAGTCGTTTTGCTTTTACGCATAAGAGAATGACCCAATTTAAAAAAATCTGCTGTGGCAGTATGCACAACCAATATCACATCTCCTAATTTTGGAGAAGCCTGAGAAAAACATAATAAAAACTTAGCATCTTCTTCTTCAGGTGCCATTCAATGCATTGATGCATTGGCAACTATGTATTTCCATCTGTTGTTGTCGTTGGTAGAGTGTATCATTTCATCCAATGACTTCTTTCCTTTCAGATAATGTGTTGTTCATAAATGTTATTCTTTGTCTTCCTCTTGCTCTGCGTCCATTGACTTTTCCCATTGTTACTAAGTTTTCCAATCCATTTTTCCTCATTATATGCCCAAAAAATTTAATTGTCTTTCTTTAATTGTCTTTATTAGTTTCCTACTTGTGTTTGTCTTCTTCTCTGTCCAAGATATGTTTATCGTTCTCCATACAAACCACATTTCTGCAGCTTCCACATTGTTTTTCAATTTCTCTTTATATTGTCCAGGACTCGGTTCCATATAGCAACACTGACCAAATGTAAAACTCTAGAATACTCACTGTAGTTTCTGTTTGTATGTGTTTGTCATAAGATGTTTTAATTCCATGAAGGCGGTTTTGGACATACCTTTTCTTGTTTTATGTCCTTGTCGCTTTTGCCATTACATGTCATCCAACTTCCCAACTAATTTAAACCAAGTATTAAACTTAAATTTTAAAACAGATTTATAATTAAAATATGCAGTTTAAAGTTTTGAAGACATGTCACAAATTCAAAATGTTTCAATTTTCTAATTTACATGCATACCTATGCAAATATTTGGGAAAAATATGTTTAGACTACTTGCTGACTCATGTAATTCCATAACATCTGATAATATAATAGCTATATAACAAATTACAGTATACAGTACACTGCTACAAAAGTACGATATTCATATAAAACCTGTTGCTGATGTTGACCTTAACACCAGACATCATCTATTACCATGTCAAATGTTAACTATAAACACAAACGTAATGGCTACTATTAAACTGAGAATTTGTGTGGGAGTAGGTATGGAAATGTTTCTTACTGTTGGAGAAATATTCCTTGTTAACACAATTGCGCAGATTGTCTGGAATACGACCAACAACTGCACGTCGTATTTCTCCAGCCGCCATCTCCCGTAACTCAGTTATGCTCTGGTCACTGTAGAAAGCCGAATGCGGGGTACAAATGACGTTTGGACAATCCTTTAGAGGACCTAAACCAATCAACCGATGCATACTAATAAATATAATCAGCCAACAGTCCTACAATTCAGCATAGATGTGAGAATAAAAACCAGAGTTGTGCTGATTAATCAGCAACATTCATAATCCAACCGATTATTACGGCAATCGGAACAATAATTGATAATCAGGCGTCAGTCCGGTGCCGACCCGATTAATCGGTAACATTCGGTTACCTGGTGCCGATTTTTTTTTCTGGCCAGCAGTCTAAACACACTGATGCATATTGAATGAAAGACATTTGACATTTGATAAAAATATGTCGAATTTGAAACAGTTAAGTTTGTTGTCACAATTAAAAAATTTAAAATTTTAAAACTTGCATTAACTTTCACTTATGTTTAAGTTAACATTTAAGAACATTTAAATATAGTGTTATTGGAAATTTATTAATTGGACACTTTCATTATCAGGTCATCAGGGTTTATACAAAAAAGTCACTGCCATCTGACTACCACTTTTGGTTTGAAATTTTAATGAATGAATAATTTCATAATGACAAATGGGTTGATTGGATACGTGTCGGGACAGAAATTACATAAATGTATATGGCATCATTGGGGTTAGAATCCGAAACTCTTGATTAGCAATCCAGCTCATTAACTACTGGACCACTGTGTCAAGCTACTCTGACAAGGTACCAAACAATCAATATTACAGAATTCAGCAGCAATGAGGATGTGCCTGCTATTCTGGAACTGTGTATATTCTCACTGCCTGTATTAAGTCCATGTGTTTGGTATTGAATCTGAATGGCAAAATGGCTCCCTTTGAACTAGTCACACAGAAACAAATGAATTTTCTATTAAAGATGGCGAGCTCTTGAAGTTGGTGCGTGCACACACAAGCTTCAAAATTAAAGCTCTATACAGTATCACTATAAAGTTATGATAATCAATCTCAGAATTCCAGATAAACAAATACTTAGCTTGTCAGACAAGAACACAACTGACTCAGACTTACTTGCTGCAAAACTGAATGGCTCGCTTTCGTGTACGTCAAGGGCAGCCGCTCTAATGCGTCCGTCTTTAAGTGCAGCAGCCAAGGCCTGCTCATCAACAAGACCACCTCGTGATGTATTCACAAGAAAAGCACCTAGAATCATAAAACACAAAATACCCACAGGCATACTAACTTCTCACAAATTACCATGTCGCATGCTCATTCTATATGAGCATATAACAAATGAAGAAGCTACTAGCACCATGAGCGTAATCAGAAAGAGAAGAATGAAATGGACCGGACACATACTCAGAATGGAAGAGATACTCAGAATGGAGAAACCCAAAACAAATTTTCAACATCAATTTTCAACATCAGAATTTGTTATCATATACAATATACATATTATACATGCATTTCGTGATATGCATGTATAGCTTGCACCACTCATGGTCAAAGATGTAATCAATGAGCCATGTACAATATGTTCAAATAAATTGTACATTGTATTTTTAAACCAATTTCTTTTCCAGTCAATACCAGTACGTTTACTGCAGACACTAGGGCTGTGCAAGTCACCATATTGCGGTCAGCAATAGAGTTGTGCAATACTATAATTATAATAGGTTTACAAGAAGCATCAAGTAAGTCATAAGCATAGCGGAAATGGACAGAATTATTCTTTTAGTGCATTGGACATGAATAATAAATTCGTACAGCACTATTTGAAAGCTGGTCAAAGGAAACAAGCTTATTCATTGGCACTTGATTATTATTATTAGCTAGACTTGAATCTATGAGGCTGAAGAGTTAGTCTATAGAATAAACACAACACACACACAGGTCGTATCCAAATTTTGAACATCACGTGACCACTAATAGTATTCGTTTTGATCAGCACTATTCAGACGAATATGAATAAACTAGTCATCGCACTATTCAGAGCCGAAGCGAATACCAAGTGAATATTCAGCCCAGTCTCCAATTAGACTAGACTCATTGCAAGCATATCAATTCAAAACGTGTGCCAGGAACCAATTTTTAGCCAAATATCTTCAACAAAACTAAAGAAATCCACATGTCCACGAGATCGCTGCCTAAAATTACACTTTTATGCATATTTCACAGTCATTGTCATTACCTTGCCATTTCTGCTGAATAGCAACCCACAAAAATAATTTCATATTAAATGGAATAAGATCATTCACACCTGGTCTCATCTGCTTCATTGTATAATCATTTATCAGGTGATGATTGTGTTCATTCAGGTTACAATGAATGGTCACACAATCACTTTGGAACAGAAGATCTTGAAGCGTGTACACCCGTGTTATTCCTGCAGCACAAAACACAACATTTTACTTTTCAACAAAACTCACACTTGCTATCAGTGCCAATTAATTAAAAAAAACTTCTAATAATTAATATGGAAATTCAAATTTATTTCATCAGTCATATAATATGGCTGAAGTTGAACTAGTAAAACTGATCTGCTGGAATTTTGTAGCAAGAACATTTACATCAATAACAAACACAGTGTGACAAGAGTTGGAATATAATTCATATTTTCTAACTGTATTTCTCTTGACTTTTCATACAATTAATGTTAAATTAAACTATTTTAATGCAAACAGCCTAATACAAATTGCCAAAGGAAGCAAAGTAAAATTTTTAATGCAATAATAATTTTACTAAAAAATTGGTAATCTTAACATAAAGCAAAATATTAAAATATTTACAAAATTGTTTCATGCATATTTTAAAATACAAACTATTTTTATTCATTTATGCAATAGTAGTAATGTAAAACTTAGTAACAAACAATATATCTCAAATAAAATGAAGATCCATATTCAAATTAAATTTAAATATATGCACCTCATGCAATATATAAATTATCAAAAGACTACAACATTTAGATAAGGTCAGATCTTTGTCCTCCAGCAGTGTCCAGTTATCAACTTCTTCAAAACATCTCTCGAAAGGTCTCTGTCCTTTGCCATTACTTCCAAAGTCATGTGGTATCA
The DNA here is from genome assembly GCA_018105865.1 of Metaphire vulgaris. Lineage (NCBI taxonomy): Eukaryota > Metazoa > Annelida > Clitellata > Crassiclitellata > Megascolecidae > Metaphire > Metaphire vulgaris. Next base: position 11,856,195 of record CM030843.1, read on the forward strand.
TCCGTCAGTTTTTCCGTTGAGATTCAGTCCAGCCATGTTCAGACCCTCTTCCAATCCGTCCACCCATCATCTTTTCAGTCTTCCTTTAGATCTTTCCCCCTCTAGTTTGTAGCTGAAAATTCATTTTGGATTTCTTATTTCTTCCAGTCTGAGTATGTGTCCAGTCCATTTCATTTTTCTCTTTCCGATTACTTCATTGATGCTCGGTTGCAATGCTCTCTCTCCCTAACTGCTTCATTTGCTATACGTTCTTTGTATCCAATCCTTAGTATCCTACTAAGCAATTTACTTTCTGTTGCTATTATTTTTTTCTCTAATTCTTTTTTAATGGTCCATATATTAGTATCGATATTATCAGTATTACACAAGTGTTGAGACTTCTAATTTTTAACATTTAGAATTTTAGATGCTCAAATTCAAAACAACATTATATCCACCAAGTGATTTTTCAACTCCATCTTGCAGGTAAGGATCATAAAATACAACATTGAAGCCAAACACCTTGGCCCTCAGTGCAACAGCTGTTCCAACCCGACCTGAAAACACATCAACACAGTAATTCTTATGCAAGCAAAAATCATGAATTACACAAAAACTCACAATGAATATTACGCACTTACTGATATATGGCGACCACACTCATGGCTGCTCAATTTACACATACATATGATAAAAAAGACCAATGTCAGAAACACACACACACACACACACACACACACACACACACACTACAGAAACTCATGTGCTATAATATAATATTACAGCTTATAGGAAAACTAAGTCATTCAAATTCACTGTTTAATCTCCTTAGCGCTAACACTGAGTAATGCTTGGATTAAAAAACTGATGTAAAACGCATTAACCATGGGTGCTACTTGAGCAAAAAAATTAGTTTACACTTTCTAAGTTTCTAAATGAATGGCATTAACAGCAAGGCAAAGCACTTGGAACCGGTAATGGAGTGCATCTTGCTAAAAAATTTATCCATTTTTTATTTACTAGTTGCAACATCGTCAAACGATTTTCAAGAATCAATCAACCATCTTGAATTAGAAGCCTCCAGATACAATATGCTGATATATGCATCCAAGACAAAGATCTTGTCATCCAACAGAGAAAAACTTACAAATAGAGGAAATGGTCAGATATTGGAGCAAGTGGACTCATTCCTGTACTTTGGTGTCATCATTACTCAGCAAGCAGATGTTCAACCGAAATAAAAGCAAGACTGGCAAAAGCATCCAAAACACTTACCAAACTGAAAACCACTTTAAAAATCAAAGGAATCAGTAAGAACACCTGATGGAAACTAGTCAGAGCACTAGTATGGCCAATAGCCACCTATGGCTGTGAGAGCTGGACGTCGAAGAAGACAGATGAGGAGAACATACTAGCCTTAGAAAACAAATGTGCTCGGAAAACAATGCAGGTTCCTTGGATTGCTACAATGATCAACGAAGCAGCGTGGTCAAAGCTCGGAGAAAAACCAGTGCTATTACAGCAAGTGAAAACACAAATTACGCTACTTCGTCCATGTTACTTTGTCGAGAGAAAATGAGCATCGAACAAACTATCATAATGGAATCAACATCAGGAAAAAGAAAGAGAGAGACCAGCAATAGCCTGGATTGACAATATTGCAAATGGTCTAAACACAAGGGTTCACATATGATCAGCACAGCCAGAGAGAGAAAATCTTGGATGTCAATTAATTATTCATCACTGTGGCCAGCCTTCACCTGTTGTGGCCCACTTAAATATCAAAATAGTAGACATGGTCCTCTACTTGAAAAGCTTGGGAACCACCAATATAATGTTTGCAGTACATCATTTTTCTCAATTAATCAAATGTCAAGGAGGCTAAAATAGGCAAAAGACAAAAATGGATCAAGATGCGAAACACATCAAAAATAAGCGACTAAATATTAACATGAATTGCCACCCCCTGAACTTCTATAACAGATTAATCAAGTGGCCAAGAATTTTTATAAAATCTTAGAAGGATAAAAAGTCCACAGGGAAATTAGATACAACCAGATGACAACGGTCTGGTATACTGGTAAAGTATACATCAGTGCAAGTTAAGAGTCAGCTTCTAACATTTGCTGTGTTTTTGTAATCAAAATATGCCCTGCACTGCAATGGTTCAAGCAGAATGTCTGCAGTCAAAGTGAAAGAGTTAGAGTTGATCTAAATGAACTGTCTTGAATTGAATGCTATGAAACTGACACAACATAAAATACTGAAGTATAGTCTGCTTACCAAGGCCAATTATGCCCAGGGTGTCACCCCTGATTCGTGCAGACCCACTGGCTGCCTCCCTCAGGGCTTCCGGTCCCGTTATTTTCTTTCCTTCTCTAACCATGTTCGCCAACCAGTAAGTTCGCCGGTATAAATTCAGAACATGACACATTGTTGAATCTGCAACTTCCTCAACTCCATATCCAGGTACGTTGCAAACTGCAATACCTAAGCATAAACAAACCACAATTAAATGACAATTTAACTACTAAAACACTACTACAAACAAGTTGGGCTAAAACTAGAATTAGCTTAGTCAAAGAATATTTATGTATAAACGTTTAAATGCCGTACTCAAACAATGATTGAGATTGCCTCTACCTGTTCTGGTACTATGCAAGAAACCTAAAACAATAAGCTGTTGCTTATTCCTTCTCAATTGCATCTTCTAACAATCTACTCAAACACTACTACAATATTTAAAATAATACAGAAACCACAAAAGTTGCATATTCAAGAAGATAGACAAGATCTGAGCTGGAGTTAGTAGTCATGCTGAAGCATAAAGCTCGGCACCAAACACATTAATCACCAAGAGTTTGAAAACATACATCACTGCAATAGCCACACAGAAAAATACATGACATAGACGTGGAAAACTTTTCAGTGGCTTTATCTAAATATGGTTACTAAAGTTAAGCTATTTAACAGTTCATTTAAAAATTGTGAACAACATCTTACTCATAGAACCTCATCAAACAAACATCTATAACAGCACCTCATTGTGTATGATATATATGTTACAGTCAAAACATGTAATTAGTCACTACACAAAATGACTAAAAGTTTCAGTCACTGCATGTAATGATCAATAGGGCCAGTCATTTCATGCAATGACTAACTTTTCCAATGATTTATTTCACACTTTGACGTCCAGATTACCGCTATATGCTTTCAAAAAGGAAAAGGAAGTTCAACTGCTCAACTGGTATTATAAAGGAAACAATGACTACACATTTAGAGTAACTTAAAGCAAGTACATAAATATAAATCCACATACTACTGTTACCTTGGAACATAATTATCAGTACAATTGAAAATAGCATACAGTTAATTTGGTCCTTATAAGGATTTTTTAATGACTAAGTAACAAGGACGAGGAAAAGAATCAACCTGCAAGGACGAGGATAAGGATAAGAACCAACCCCAAGGACCAGGATAAGGATGAGGAGGGACTCCCCAAAGACAAGGATTAACATCACTGTTTTCCAGAGTGTCTCTGGTTATCATTATATGTCCAAAGTACCTCAATCTCTGCCCCACAGTTCCGATTTCTAGTGATAACTCTGGTTAGATTTCTTCTATTACTGATTTATTTGTTCCTTTAGCAGTCCATGATATTTTTAACATTTCCTCTAACACCATTGTTCAAGTGCATCTGTTCTTGGCATTCAGCCAAATATTAAAAATCATTCAGTTCAGTCTATGTTTGTAAATTTGCAGCACTAACCAAGTTCTCCAGCAGCTTTGACATCAACATTGTCAATTCCTGTTCCAAGACGCACAATTACTCTCAGTGCTTTGAATTTCTTAAGGTCTTCGCGTGACAGAGTGATATGATGGTACAATAGAGCCCCATACGCTTCATTTAAAACCTGTCAAATTAATATAGAAAGAAAAGCAGTTTATGGGAAGTGTCAGCTTCTGACATTATAATTTCCTGAAGCTGTTATGAACATTTTTAATGTGTCACTGAATAACTTTAAAGCAAGGTCTAAGTTCTGGGAAAGGAAACTCACAAACCAGACATTAAAATTAAGCCCATCTAATATAACATGTCTCAGCATTGTTGATACTAAGCCATAATCAATACCAATATTAACTTCTGCTACTGCCAACTCCATCTAAATAGCGCTATAGTTAAAATTAGAATCGGGAATTAGGTCACGCGCACTGCGCATGTGTATGCAAAGGTGGACAGTAAATGGTTGAATGCGAGCGGTATTTTAGAAAATATTAAATACTAAATTCATGCCATTAACAATGCTCTGTACTCGAACCAACGTTTTAATTCAAAAACAGAATTGCCTTTAATATCACTACAACGAAATTTTGCTCCTGGAAATTCAGATTCTAACAGCTTTATTTATAAAAATGTGCTGCTTGATGCCATGTAACGCTCATGTTAACTGGCTGCTCGCTGTCCACATTTGCATAAACCTGCGCACGCAGCCTTGACCTAATTATTGTCGATAAGCGTTATTAAAATCACAAAATTTTACCAGTACCCTGAATGCCATATGAAGCATTGCACATTCAAAATTTACATGATTTTGATGTACATGCTTGACAACGGTGCTCAAGAGGTGACTCTTGTAAAAATCTAATTATAATCTAATCTAATTTATGTTTTTTATGTTTCACCTTTGTTGCTCCCAGATTTGTTCATGCTAGAAACCACTTCATTTTAATAATGCAATGAATGGTGCCACAAAAAACAAAGGCTTGGACAATAGTACAGCAGTGTGAAGACAAGATAAGAAAAGCATCAAATGTTAAACCAAAGTCAACTTAACATCTCACCATATTGAAGACAGCAAACATGGTTCTAGTCATAATTCTGCAGTATTTGACATGATCAACCACAACATCGTCCTCAGTCGCCTCTACACCTAATGGGGTCTTATGGTCGCTAATGGGGTCTTATGGTCTGGTGGACACCATCCTTGTCTGGTTGCAGTCTAATCTGTGTGAACAAGTCATAAATGTATCTCTTGGCTCCACTCGCCCCCAGGAAGCACATGGCCACATCACATGCAGAATTACCCAAGGGTTCAGTTCTTAGTTCCTTTATATCCTCTATACTTCTGATGCCCCTTGATATCCTCTATACTGCTGATGCTGCCCAACTATTTATCATCAATGGCCAAATGTACACAGGCAACTGATATTCTTTGTGCCTGGATTCATTCAAAACATCCTTTATTTAACCCTGCAAAAACTCAGATCATTTGGTTTTGGACTTTGAATCGCCTTTCCAAACTCGATCGCCAAGCACTGCTCATATCTGCATTTCCTCATCTCTCTTTCTCATCCTTAATACAAGACATTAATGTCATAAATTTTCTAATTACACCAACTAAATAAATCATGCATGTTTCTACCACATACACCAGTTCAGAGCTTCCACTTGATCAGTGCTTCTATCAGCTCTAGACTTCCAACGGAGATGCACTCTACTCTGGTCTTCTAGCAGTACGGCTAAATTGAGACTACAATCAGTTCTACGCTTGGCAATAAGGCTCCTAAATGGTGCAAGAAGGCATGACCACATAAGTGACCATATAACAAATGGTGTGCATTACATACATACATACATACATACATACATACGTTAGTCATTTATATTGCACCTGTTCAATAGATGTTAACAAGCACATTACAATGTCAACAATAAGAACAGTTAAAGAGATGGGTATTCAACTGTTTGCGGAAAGCGACAGGCAACTTCAGGCTTTGTAGCGCTGGTGGAAGGGCGTTCCAAGCATGGGTCCAGCATATGAGAAAGCACGTTGCCCCATAAATGTTCGGAGACGAGGTTTATTGTATTGGCTGGTAGAGGCAGATCGTAAGCCTGGTCTACCACTGGCAGCTGATGTTGGCTGGAGCAGGTCGGTCAGGGAGGTCAGGCAAAGACCATGCCGTGCGCAGAACATCAGCATACATAGTAGCCAAAGAAGGCGACAAAGCATTGGAGTGACGTGGTCTCTAGGTTTCATGTCAAGCACTAGATGAGCAGCAGCATTTTGTACGCACTGCAGAGTAGCCAGTGTAGACTTTGGAAGGCTGGCTCACTTATCCAGCATACTCTCAAATCCACATCTTGCAGACACATCAGTTTGAATCCTTTTGAGTGGGAGCTACATCTTACCCCTCTGAGCTACTCCACCCTCCACCCTCAGTTCCTCACTATCTACCTATACTACCTCTCAGGGCCTACTTCATTTTCCACGGGCATATGCTTCAATATTTCAGTTTCAGTCACTGTCAGGTTTAACCAGTGTTGGGAGTGAGCTTAGATCAAATGATCTAAGATCTAAGATCACAATTCAAGATCTTTGACTTTTGATCTGGATCACTTTTAATCGTGATCTTTGACTATGACTTTTAATCACTTTTTCTGTGATTTTGATCTTTATTATCAACAGAAGATCAAAGATCAAACTATACGTATTCTCCCAACTAAGTCAATCAATCAATCAATGAACTTCTATGGCACCACTATCATAATATCCAGAGCATCAGCCGATGGCACACCAAATCCAAATTGAAATTATTGCCAACCATTATGTATTCTCTGTTGTTGTTACCATGTATTGAGTAAAATGGCGGAAAAATCAAACATTCTTTGCATTTTATGTATCTCTGTAGTTATTGTTTCCATGTATTGAGTAAAATGGTGGAAAAAGCAAGCACTCCTTGCATTTTAGATAGAATTTTTTTAAATATATAAAATTGATAAAGAAATCTTTGACTATGACTTTTAATTGCTGTTTTTGACTGTGTGAGCAAGAAAATTTCTCCCAGCTTGTATTCAATCAATGAACAATTTTCTCCGACACCTCAAGGTTAGTACAGTCACTGTTGTTGTTACCATCAATACAGAATACCAAAAATCAAACATTCCATCATGGGTCCTTTGGCCTTTGCTTTTTATTATTTATTATTTAGTTTACATGCATCGTACAGTGCACATTTGTTTCATTATCATACATCATACATGATATAATAAATATATTTGTATGATCTTTGATCTTAGATCACTTGTAAAGAGACCTTGATCTTAGATCATTTATACTCTAGTGAAATTTGATCTTGATCTTAGATCAATTTCTCTCTAGTTATCTTGATCTTTGATCAAGATCATTTTACATGTGATCGTTCCTAACACTGGATTTAACTAAGTAACATGTAACAAAGATATACAGGGTGTCTCTGAAAAAAAAACCAGCAGAAAAACTATGATTTCTTAAAACTTTCTAAATATATTTCTATAAAAAATTGCCATACGTGTACAGCACATATTTCCCCACCTTTCTGCTTATTTTCATCTCATTTGCATGTAAGGTGGCCATATTGTGAGAAATCAAACTCAAACTTCGATTTTTACTACTCAGTCGCAGCATGACAGGCCTAAATATCTAGCTTCACATAAATTTGGTTTCATGTCAATGTTGGTAGTAGTAGTAGCAGTAGTAGTAGTAGTAGTAGTAGTAGTAGTAAAGTTTAAATTGAACGCAAATTTTTTTAAATGTTTTTAAATTTGCAGAATTCAACATAACAAGAAAAGTTTTCGATTGGTGCAGATCCACGATCATTGACCCGTTTGCAAATACCTTTCACCGAATAAAGGTTTCATCCCTTTTCAGGATATTTTTGCAACAATTGTTCGGTATCCAAAGCCAAGCTCCCACAATGTCTGAATTCGCATCTTATCTTCATTTGATATTTTACCCATTTTGAAAGTTTAAATCAAACTTTTCTTGTTAAGTCGAATTCTGTGAATTTAAAATCATTTTTAAAAATTTGCGTTCGATTTTAAACTTTACTACTACTGCTGCTACTGCTACTATCAACATTGACATGAAACCAAATTTATGTGAAGCTAGATATTTAGGCATGTCATGCTGCGATTGAGTAGTAAAAATCGAAGTTTGACTTTGATATCTCACAATATAGCCACCTTACAAGCAAATGAGATGAAAATAAGCAGAAAAGTGGAAAATATGTGCTGTACGCATACAGCAATTTTTATAGAAATATATTTAGGAAGTTTTAAGAAATCATAGTTTTTCTGCTGGGGGTTTTTTTCAGAGACACCCTGTATATCTCTTAAAACAATTATGCTGCTCACCTTTTCATGAATTTCTTGCGTAGACTGGGCATCACAGAATGCAACAGTTGCAACGTCTTTTAAAATGGGCATTTCGATTGAACAATCTCTTCCATCGAGAAGTGCAATCAATGGACGAGGATGAACCGGTCCATTTGGCAGCGGCACCCTACCAGCCACTAAACACAAACCACAAGTGTCAATGAAAATTTATATTTTAACTAATCTGGCAAAAAAGTACAGCTGATGATTATCCTAAACTACAGAGTGATTCAAGGCAATCAATAAAATGCAATGCTGCACCATAATCTTCAATGCACAAACTGCATATCTCCGTATTCTTTGTTTAACAACAATTCATCTCACGAGTAACAAATTCTTCGATTTTCATAATTTTTGGCCAATTCATAATTGCTCTTTCCTGCATATAAGCAAAAACATTTACGAGGAGCACCAGACAACCCATTAAACATATTTATATTTTTCTGAAATTATTGACAATTTCAAATAGGGGCAGAATGAACCCCTTCCAATTCAAATGCTCAAAATTTTGGTCAACTTGAACTGTAAAACTCTAGATCATATCTAAACATTAATATACTGGTAAATTTGTTTAACAGATCTTAAAACATTTGTGCAAATAAACAAAAATCCAATTTACTTTTGCTAAAGACAAAAATGAATGACACGAAATAGATCTAAATATTTCTGAAATGTATAACTTTTCTGCTTCTTTGCAGGTATCACAATACCAAACAGAGCTCTGCAAAACAAAAATCACAGAACACCTTTAAAAATTCACAAATGGAACATGAATAAAAAAAAGTTTGAGATAAAATAACTAGATATTCTGTAATCAATATAGTCACTTAAATCAAAACTATTCCTGTAAATCTTTACTAACAAATAACCGCCTCCATTTACCAAGTTTCTGCAAACAACTGCAGCAATAATTAATTTCTAATATATAACACACTGGTGGGTTCATTCATAACTTACTTTTAAAAAAATATAATTTCCTGTAACACTGCAAATTCATAATTATATGCAATGCAAGTTGGATGCACTGTAGTCAAAAAGAGCATTCTCATACAAGATAGATCTTAATGAACCACTCTAAACCCAATTATTATTATTATTATTATTATTATTATTATTACTATGGCAATTAATTATTTCTCCTTCTTCATCTGTAGGCTTTGGTTACTGTGGATGTATTTACTGTCGTCAGATATTGTACACTAAAAATTTAACATAAATTCTAGAATTTAACCACAGTTATGGCAGGCGTACATTCAAAGAGAAATCGTTGATCCTAATGAAGTTATACCTATGCAAATGGGGAATGAAATTTTTAACTTCTCGTCATCATTGCCTGTGATTCGTGATTCTGAAGCATGTCAACAGTGGCTAACTCGTCGACACTTAATACACAATTCGTTCGCATGTCCAACAAGTCAACTGTGCAGTTTCACGACCCACCAGGGGAGCATCAAAGGTAAGAGATGGGCACGTCAAGTTTGTAACACAGCCAGCCACATGATGCTGAAGCAAATTATAATTCTGGTCTATTGTTGGTCGCATGATATGTCTCAATTGACTATGCTGCATGAGGCTGAGATTACAAGCAATCATACTGTTGTTGATTGGTGCAACTAAGAGTGCAAGGTGTGGCTTAGCAACCATAATGATGAAATCAGTGGAATGAACGAGAATGGAGAACCTATAGTTGTAGAAGTAGACGAAAGCAAGTACTTTCATCATAAATTTCACCACAGGCAATGGTGCAAAGGCCGCTGGGTATTTGGTGGCATTGAAAGACTATCTGGAAAATGCTTCCTTAATCCTTATTGAAGTTCCAGATCCGTGGGGCTACTATTCAACAGCCAATTCCACCTAGAACACATATCATTTCTGACCATCCAGCAAAGAATATATACTCATTCCGTCGTTGTCCACCAGAGGAATTTCATCAACCCAGATAATGAGGAAAGACATACTCAGAACGTGGAAATATGTGAATGAGAGCAAAGCGCATATTTCAACCCCAGTTTTGCAAATACAGGGCACCATATGCCAGGGCACTGTTTCCTTCTTATCTACATGAGTTTGTGTGCAGAAATAAATTTTAAGGACAAGACATGTCCCTGGTTTTCCTGCAAACAGTTGCTGATAACTATAAATTCTGACACTGAACAATAAAAACTTGTTGCCTGACATTCTGCATGCATTCTTGAGCATACAAGAAGGAAAAATAATTAAAGTGCCTAGACTGCACTTTTACCATTACTACAATTATATATAATTATAATTATTAGTAAAAACGCAACCGCGAATTGTCTTGGCAAAATAAGCAGCAACAGAGATGCAGGCGACCAGGCGTGCTGAAAGTCGCCAGGCAAAAGCTATCGAAATACAATTGACACCGACAGACAAACATTCAGCAACGAGTTTCTCGAGTTTCTCTGCGTTTTTCTTACTTTATTCGGCGAAAATCCGGGTTTTAACTGGGAGGAGACGGGACAGATGGCGACTGCGACAACGCTGATCGAAGCTTACCATCGACGGCCGTTGAGGCTGACTTACCACACGAACAAAGACACGCCGTCGCTTACCATCAGCGCACCCAACTTACCCTTAAACGCACGGCGGCGGCGGCGACGACGGCGGCAGTCGCGTCGACGACGGCCGCCGCAATCTACCGGCAAGAGGGAAAGACCTAGTTACCTGGAGGGTGAAGCCGGTCGACGGAGGGGTCCGAGGAGACGACGGACGCCCGATCGCTCGGTCGACGCTTAAAATACTTTTCAAATTTCTCTGTTTATTCTTGGTCGATTGCCAAGTGAAGGACGCCAGGTGGCGCTAGCGACGACAGCAGACTATGCATCACCATTTCAACTCCTCATGCTTCTGGTCTATGCAAGGACGTTCGATTTTCCAGTTACAATTAGCGTCCAGGGAGTCTGTAAAAGACGCCTCAATCTAAGACTTAGACAATAATAATTTTCCGTATTTATGATCATTAATAGAGTTATCAATGCACGAGGATGCAGAGGTAGTAACGGTTACTATTAGTGTCCTGTATCTATTATTATTTTTTTATCATAAACTACGCCAACGCTTCAGGGTGTTGGGCATTTGCTGTCAACTGTCAGTGGCGATATAATGTCTGAGTCGGACAAAGATCAGTTACGCGATGACCTCTTTTTGTCTTGTCAGGAAACACTGGCTCGATGTGACGAAAATTAACGCGATGACCTTTTCAAAACTTGTCATGATTTTTCTCAATTTTACCCATGGTCTCACAGAAATTCCTCATCTTCAAAAAACCGTCTGAATATTCAAAGGGGTCTGAGACGTTGAGAACCACTGGAGTAGGCTAGTTGAAACATAAAATTGTTCTCGTTAAAACTCGGAGAACCTCCTCCCAACCAATGACAACAACTGTCAAAAATTATAATAGACCTCTAGCTTTCTTTTGTTGGACCTGTAATTAATGGACAACCTGTCTGTTTACCTCTAAAAAGTGACAGTTTGTGACGGATGGAGGCCTGGTAAGGACTAAGGACCAGCGTGCGTCACACTTTCAGTATAATTATTAAAGCCTTAAATATGCCTGATAGTCTGTGATAGCAGGTATCTAAGACTTAGAAAACGTTTGGTTTTCCTAATTTTGATCATTAATACATTATCATTTTAGAGGATGAATTATATTAACGGTTATCTTTGTGCTGGAAGGGGCCGTCCATAAAGTACGCGTAAACTCGCGTCAACATTTTGCTGTCAGGTGGCGAGGAATAATTTTTAAACGTTGACCTTTTCTGCTTGTCATAAATTTTCTCCATTTTTGGTCCGATAAATTCCTCATCTTCAAAAGGGACTTAAAATCGCAAATGAAATACGACTTGACAACCCAAAAGAAGGTCATCCTGATATTTTAAGATTTTTTAACCTCTTCCCTCTGAAATAACCAAAAAAGCAAAAAAGGTCATCCGGAAATGAGAGAAAGTGTGATTTGGACGGATGGAGGCATCAACATCATGACCAGCGTGATAAAACACTTTTATAATTATAAAGCCCAAACATTGCCTGATAATTGATACTCTGTCCCCGCCTAGCTAAAAAGACGTTTGGTTTGGCTAATTTTGTCCGAGATACATTACATTTTAGATCTGAATTATATTCGTTATCTTTGTGCTGGAAGTCAAATAGGGCTAGCTATTTGTTTTGATGTACGTAAAAAATTGAACGAGAAACTCGAATATAACCATATAAATATAACAAAATAGAAAACCTGAGTGACGTAATTTATGGACGTCGCTTTAATGAGTGTAGGGTTGAAAACAATTTTTAGAAATAAAATGCATGTTTTTATGTTTTAAGAGATTTTAGGTTTTTAGGGTTTAATGTTTGGCATCGTGGCATGTCAACGCCCATAAACCCTATATATAAACCCATAAACCCTCTATATTCTTGCCACTTGTCAAACCTATAAATCTTTATCTATATTATGGCCACATAATTATGTGTTCTGTTGTTTGCAGGGAGTAAGAAACTTTAAAAACATAAAAGATGAGCTTTTCTATATTTTTAAAGGTTTTTATTCGGTATAGCAGACGCTCTTTGCCCTGCTTTAATTTGTGGAAATTCACAGGTCCACCGGCGCTGGGTGGGCAATAACATGGTTTGCCTAGCGCTTTGGATGGTGAGTTGGTGATTACTGAAAGGGAGTCTGTAAGATGTGTAAAAATTGTGCTACATAAATTATAAAAAAAGATTTTTTCAAGCAGGCGTTGTGCTTACTTATTTAGTTGTTTGTGATGAGACGCTTGAGGTCAATGTACGGTCGTTCGCTCGTGTCTTTGGAGTAAAGTCTATGCCTTGGAGTGAGATTTGCTGAGTGACGAACAATTAAAACAGACGAATAAAGGCCATTAAAAGATTTTAAAAACAATAAAAAAGAAACAGAAGCATTGACGGCTGCAAAACTATGGAGCGTTGGGTGGCGAAATTCTTGGCCCTGATCGGGACGTTCTTCCTGCCCCTCATCTGTACCGTCCTGCCGTACAAGGTGTCGGACTGGTTGGCCCGGCGGGACAACGGCGGCCAGCACTTGCTCAGCTACCTGATGTGCTTCGGCGGAGGAATCTTCTTCGGCACCTACCTGCTCCACATGGGACCCGAGGTCAGGAAGATCTTTCACGATGCGGTGCTGGTGCCCTATGGCATCGACTATCCGTTGGCGGACCTGTTCGTCGGAGTGGGATTCTTCGTCGTCCTGTTCGCGGAAAAGGTCGTCCTGCGATGGAACAAGCGTCGACTGGCGAGGAAACGCAGTAGGATGCCGTGTATGAACAACAAGAGAAACAGCCAGCAGCTTGACAGTATCAGTGGCAGATGTGCTCGTTCGCAGTCGAAGCCATGCGACGAGTGTCGAGCCGGTCTGCCCTGTTCTGGAAATAACGAAGGAAACGTGCATTCCGCAGGGCGAAGTTTTGACGACAACGTTAAAATTGATGAAGGAATTGTTAAGCTGATGACAGTTGATGACATAGAAGATTTGGATCTTGATGTGTGCAAATTTCAGAATGAATGTCCTTTGAGTGGCACTGGTGGGTGTTGTGCTGATGCTGCAAGGGAAGAATTGACTGAAAGAGAAAAGCAGATAATTGTTTCGATGAAGGTCGATGAAAAGGTGACAGAGGAACATACTGACGATGGTCAGCATGGTCATCATCATCATGCGACCCGTTCAATCATACTTATTCTTGCTTTGTCACTTCATCGCATCTTTGAGGGGATGAGTATTGGTCTACAGAATAGTGTCCAGAGTGTAGCACATCTTTTTGTTGCTGTGATGTGTCATGAAATGGTAATCGGATTTAGTCTCGGACTGCAGTTTGTTAAATCGAGATTGAATCTGCGTCGACTTCTTGTGACATCTCTCATTTGTTCAGCCATAATGCCTCTTGGTGTTGCATTTGGAACGGCAATGACTGAGTCTGGACACCAGAGTAACTCTTTGGATGTGGCCAATGGGATTCCTGCAGGCAATTGCAATGGGAACCTTCATTTATGTGACATTCTTTGAAATTCTGCAAGAAGAAGTTGACCCAGAAGATACAAGTATTGGTAAAATCGTCTTCATTGCACTTGGATTTGTGATGATGGCACTTCTGGATCTCATTCCAGAGGAGCAGGTAACTGGCAGTTTAGCTACTACTATTTCTTTCATACATGGAAGTGAATCTGTCACTGATCTGTATTCTGCTACTAATACTGTTTACTAGTTCAGGCTAAGTATAGTTGTTTCTAAGAGAAATCTATCTTGTTTGGTTTAGCAGTGACACATGGATACCTCTGTACTAGTTTTAGATTGTCCATTTGGCATTTCTAAAACTTTTAATATCACACTTATATATATATATATATATATATATATATATATATATATATATATATATATATATATATATATATTAAATTTTTTTTTTTCGATTAATGGATGCAATATCTTAATCATCTCTTAAAATTAAGTTTTTTCAATGTTTCCGCTTAAAGACTTTTTAAAACCATAGATTTAAATTAAAATTACCATAACATGGCTGAAAAACTGTTGGTTAATGCTATTAACAATTTTAAAAAAATAGAAAATATAAAAATATTAAAGTTGCTTTAATCGAGGAAGATCAATATACTTAAAAATTAAGTCTGTCAAGACTTTTATAATTATTAACATTTTGAAAGTATTTTGATAGCAATTTGTACTGAACTTGGGAATAATTAAAAATTTCAGCAATTTTCAAGATTCAGCTCTCAAATTTACTGTATAAAATTTGTTTGCTCTTAAATTTAAATATACTTATCCAGGCCATTCTGTGGTAAATAAAAATGATTGATTAATTATTGGGTCAATAAGCTATTCAGTGCATCTCAATACTTGTACTTAAGCTCATAGATAAAATATGAAATTTGACTCACTATTTGACTGTTTAAATTCTTTAAACTTTACACTGAGTTGGTTTTTTACAGTTGTTCTATAAATGTTTAATTTAATATTAATTATAAAGTGCTATGTTCGACTTATTTGTCAGCATTGTAGACGTTTTTAGAAGTAATGCTTTTATTGCCATGTGATTGTCCTAAATTAATGTTAGAGACAAGCTACCAATATGTTTCAACTTTAATAATTAGCCGAGTTCTTGATTGCAGTTTTGCAATTCTTATTGTAGTTCAAATGTTATTGAAAATGGGGAGATATATTTAGACTAGATGAATGATTTGAACCCAATATACTGTATTTTTAAAGTTGCAGCATCACCTTTGGGCTATTTAAGTTCTAATTTAGATTGTGTTCCCAGATGCAACTTTACTTTGGATTGAATATGTTTGCCATTATATTTTGTTGAATGTCTCTTACTTGTTTTAAATTTGCAATCGTTATGGTTTTTTCAGCACAAATTTTAATTTTATTGTTATTTCTAAGTAATAAAGCATTAGTATTCAGAAATTAAGTTTAAATTGTTCTGTAATTAGGGTAAAGTTGGTAAATTTAGTGTCAATGAATCGTTAAGCATTGGTTAATGATGATTTAATCTATGGTTAATTTTAACTAGCTATAAGTGTTCATGCTAAAATTGGTGTTTCCTTTTTTGTCTATAATTTTTTCTTTTTCATGCATCAGTTTTGAAGAAAAACATGTTGAGTACTTGAGTGACCTTCATTAGTGAGCAGTTTTTTGGCAAACTGTGGAAGTAACTGGTCAGGTCAAATCATTTGCCATGTCATGTGCTGCAAGATAAGCATATATATATTGTGTTGTTCTTCTATTCAAGGTCACTTCAGACAAGTGTTAATTGAATTTAGAGTTTAATGTCTGTTGCCATAGTAATCATTTTACATATATGATTTTCTAGCTCATACCCAGCCCTCATCATTTACCCAAGTTTTGGATTGGAACCAAGGAAGTCCCATGGTTGTGATTGGATATTGTGGATATATTTATTTAAAAGCAGCAGTGGGGTAACTGTGGTAGACTGATGGGTCTTCCGGCATGCGCTTTTGTCGACTTTTGTGCACGCTGCCTGCGCCACACTTGCACACTAAGTGATGAATAATAATTTCAGTACATCTTGGCTTAGCAGAAGATTTCTAGAGCAATTTACTGGGCAGCCACCAGTCTAGTGGGCATGACAGTACTGTAAAATGATTTTTACTCCATATTACTGTTGAAATTCACTGGTTGGTTTTGGCTTTTAAATTAATTAATGCTGTTTGTTTTGTGATGCTTTGATTTGTTTAACTGTAGTTTAGCTTCTTAAATAGTTAAAATGTTGCCATGCATATGTTTTAGTTGTTAGTGGAATAGATACAGATGTACATAGTGTTTGCTTCTTGTTTGTAAAGTTACATTTTAAAAAGCTTTTATGCAGTTATTATATTTTAAATGCCCGACTTCTCGGATGATTATTATATACAAATATTGTCGCCAGCAGAGACTGGTACAACCTCTGTGATAATTTATACTTTGTTTCTCAGATAATTATTATACAAGTATTGTCGCCAGCAGAGACTGGTACAACCACTGTGATAATTTATACTTTGTTTCTAGGATAATTATTATACAAGTATTGTCACCAGCAGAGACTGGTACAACCTCTGTGATAATTTATATTTTGTATTGCTTAACGTCGCCAGCAGTGACTGGTACTATCTGTGATATTATGAATCTTTATTACTGAAACGGTTTTTTAATGTACTATATGTTTGTTTATAATGTTACATATTTAGCTTGTTATTTTGAGAATATACATGTGTAATTGGTTTGGATGTTTGTCTTAAGAGTTAAATCTTTAAATTTTGAGTTTGTTGCTATGCTTCATATGTTTCGGAGGCAAATTTAATTTAAGTTGTAATATTCATGTTGCATTTCTTGACATGTTTATAAATAAATAAGTTTAAAGATTTTGATTACATGTATGCCAGGAGCTACAGTGGGTGCACCACAGAACTTTGCAAAAGTACCTTAATGCACCATAAACAAAGGAAGACGTTTAAAAGATTTCCCACCATTCATTGTGAACTTTTTTGCTGGGGTTGCATTTTTTAACGTATATTTGCTCATTAACAGGAAAAGTTAGAGAAAACTGATAGATTTTCAGCTGCCAAGTACCGGTAATAAATGTGCTGTCCAAGTTCTTTAGGACAAGTGGTGAGCGACTTTAAAAATATGCAGCCCAACAAGATTCCTGACTATCTGCTTGGCAGTTTCTGAAGTTCTATGAACTACTTTGGATTATTTTATTCTTTTCTGCTAATGATTAAGTTTGCTAAATTATTAAACTTTATCACATTTATTAAAGGATTAACCTGTGACTTGTACAGAGGAAGACACATTTTATATGTTATATGATTGTACGAGCTGGTAACAGAATGCAGTTGTATACAGTTGGTATGTACTACGGTATTTTCAGGGAGAATGTTGAAAGTGGGTAATGTTAACCAGAGCTTAGTTCAGCTGTTCTCAACCTATGGTCCCTGGATCACATGTGGTCTTCAACCATCTGTCTGGTGGTCTGTGAGAAAAGCAAACAATTTTTGTTTTTTTGTTTTTCTGAACAAAATTTTGATATTGGATATACATTGAATCCCCATCCTTGGTGATTGTGCCTTCTCCTAAGGCAAACCACTCCTGTGGAATTCCATTCTACCTGAAATAAAGAGGACTAAACTTCAGTCCACTTTCAAAAGCAGGATAAAATGCCACCTGTCAGCAAGTCATATCCTCACTGTTTGTAAAGCACTCATGTCTTGCTAAGCTCTGCTTATAGATATACATATAGCCAGTGTTTAATCTAGGCCATTTCCGGGGGGAAATCGCCCTTTTCCCCCGGAAATTTCAAATTCCCCGAAATTTTGGAATACTGCATGGACTAACAGTGGCCCCTAGCAGAATTCCCCCGGCTTTTTGAGTTCCCCCCAGAGTCCAGGAGTCTAGATTAAACACTGCATATAGCATACATACATACATACATACATACAATGTCATACATACATACTGTACATTGGAAGGTAACCTTCACATGTTTAACCAATTGCATGAATTCACAGAGAAACAAGGAAATGCAAAGGTCGATAAACCAAAATTGGTGGATTTAATTTTAGGATGCTGTACATTCAATCATTATTGGATCAATTTAATATCTGCTCTGGTGATTTGAACATTCAGAGTTTTTTATGGGTCTCAAGTCCATTTCTTACAAATGTCTATTCCTTAAACTTATCTATATCAGAATCGAATCAATACATTGAACTGGCTAGTAGTGATGCCACATTGAAGATCCAACATTGAGCTTGATGACATTTTGGATACATGCTTCACACGAATATGCAGAACTGTCTTAGAATCTTTCAAAATTATTTTACCTTTTGTGACATGTTTTGTAAATTTGGATTTTCTGTCCTAGTTACAATGAAAACTAAATATCATTCATGACTTGAAGATGAACTCAGGTTGAGCCTTTCAAACATTACATCTCATTTGAATAAATCGTGCTCAAGTATGCAAGCTCAGGGCTCACATGAAATTAGGCATTTTTTCTACCATAATTTCAGGGATAAGTTGAAACTAAGAATAGGCTAGAAACAGGCAAATGTACCACCAAGTGAGTTCAATGGTGGCAGAGGCTTCTACAGGCTAGAGACTCTGGTGAAGCTTATGGTGCTCCAAAAAAAAAGTCTTCATTGCTGCCTATGGAGGTGGTCTGCCATTTAAGCTCGATCTCCGAGTTGTCCTTAACCATAAAAAGGCCGAGAACCACTGGTTTAGATCAATATGGTCACAAATTGTGTAACAGCAAAGATATAAATTGAAAAGGTTTGACTGAACATTTACTCAGGGCAGCTAACTGTCTTCATATCAAGCAAATTGTAAAGATCAAACAAATTCTGATTTTAAAATCAGGTTGTAGTGGATTCAGCAGAGACAAGTACTGACATAATAAACATTATGTGTTTGTTGGCTTATTTAAGACTTAATTAGTAGCTATTTTTATGTTTCTCTTTTATATATTACTGTGACAGTTTTTGGTTGTCCTTGTGACAGTTTCAAATACAATTGTTGACAATATGGGACAGCAGTTAATGTAATCACAATAAATTTCAACATGTGTTGTTGTTATTAATTTAAAAGCTTCAGTTAGTAATTGATTTCTCATAACTTTAATTGCCACTCAGGTTCTAAGGTAAATTTTTCAACAAAAATGATTGTTGAATGAAATAAATATGTCTGTCAGAAAAGCCATTTCTTTCAGTTTGATGCAGTTCAGCTATTTTAATTGGATAGCATTTCTATGCTACTACCAGTAATTGTGCTAAATGTTATGGTAATGAGTAAAATATTTTATTTTTACAAATGAGCATTTAAACAGGAGTCCGTCATTGTCGAGTGTAACTCTTAACTTCTATGTACAATTGTATGTGGCTTGGATGATTAATAATATTGATTATAGATTACTGTATATGTATAAACCGGTAATTGTTGCCCAGTATTTTCATTTTAATTCTGTTTCTATTGTGCTTTTGATGTGTTCTTCAAAGCAATTAAATTTGGTCAAATTCAACCTTCTACATTGTAATGTACAGTATTAAGATTGTTGGGTGCTTGTTATTAGTTGAAATTAAAGACTAATATACATGTGGGTTTAAATGACAAACCTGTGGCTGTTGATTAAAATAAATACATATATTTGAACTCAATTTCAACAGTGTTTTATGACTTCAAATACATAAATTATATGTATTTATGTATATACATATATATAAAATATCATATATACATATATGAAAATATATTATCCTGATAAAATTACAAGTAAACTACTAAGGCACTATGTGTTGCAGCTGTTATTTTGGATTTCTAGATTATATGATAATGTTCTCATTTCCTAAGTTTGTTGTCATATCAATTATAGTTCTGTTAAACATATTCCATTAATAGACCTCTACTTTAAACAATATAATTTTAAAACTAAGTCAACAACCTTAATTTTGTACATTATAGTTAACATTATTATTTTACATGATTTCACTTTCTTACAGATCAGATTACAGGGTAGCAATATAAAGTCTTTCATTCAGAAGCTTTCAATGAAAAAATTGTGTAGAATATTCAAGTGATGAATATTTGAGCAAACCCAATTTTATTGGGGCCTAAATAGCACCACGTTGTGCTTCAGATTGAAGCCGAGCACAAACTCCTGCATCAAATTTGTAACTCTGAAACAAATAAAAGCATACTGATCATCATTTCTTAGACAAGGTTATGATGTGTAAAGGAGTGACTTAAGGAAGCAAAATAGCAGGCAGCTGAAAATATAAATAATGAAATAAGAAACACGAGAAAGTACTCACAAGTGAGTAGTACTTTTTGGCCTCCTCTTCATCTTTCTGAACACCACGACCCAGAGCTAAACACCTTGCATAATAGAAACTGGCCATTGAGATGCCCTTGTTGATGTACTGAACCAGACAATCCGTCTCCAGACTGATCTTCTCAACGTCAGTCAGTTCACACAGTCTACCATTAAAATGCAACATAAATTACTTGTCAATGGAGTACAGTACACACTCATTCAAATAATTTTCTGTTTTTTTGTTACTCAGATACTAGCGGTATGTCACTCAAACAGTTGCTTAGTGTATTTTTAAGTGGCCTTACTATTCCAAAAGCAGACTTGTATGTCTTAAACTATGTGCACATTTATCAATGGCTGAGTTTACTATGGAGTCAATTGCATAATAAATTCCCATCATGGCTTCAGCATTCACGATTTTCAAAAAGTAATACAGGCAAACACCTGGCAAAACCAAGGTTCCTGAATGGGGGGGGCACAAAGCTTCTACAGGCTGACATGTCTAGTTCTGACTATGGGATTTGGGAAAGTATCGTTAATTACCCTGACCTGATCTAAGATATAAGAGAAGCAAATATACAGCCAGAAGAATCAAATTCAGATTTGGTGACAGTACTAGTAACATTAAATAATGTGAAATAAATTTGCAATGCACAGTCTCATTTGCATTTAATATAAATGTTTAAAACCTGTATATATAATTATATATGCAAAAAGTGTAGGCATAATACTCAGAATCATAAAAGGAAGCATCTATAGCTTCTAATCAAAACCAACATGCATCGCTAGGAATTCCAAAACAAAAATACAGTTCACAAAGATCAAAATATTTTTTTAAAAATTGAAAACACTCAGAAATGATGATCTTTCAAATGGTTACCTTATAAAAACTATACAGAAAACAATAAATTCTGTTCTACTATTTTAACTCTAAGGCTTAATAAAGTCAGTAATAAAGTGCATACTTAGCAGCCAATGCCACAGCTTTCGTGTAGAGCTTATGCCTATAATAATAGCCCACAAGATGTCCGGCAGCATAAACATTCCCACGATTGGTAGCCTCTCGGAAGCAGATGGCCGCTGATTCTTCATCCTGTTTGACTCCAAGGCCACCCAAATACATCACTCCCAAGGCTCCTAAAAAGTTGACAGGACAATAAATTATTACTAGTGGTATTCTCATCATGAAGCTCCAGTATTCAGGTTAGCTGCCAATTGCCAATTGCACATTTTTTGGTCAACAAGTTCCGAATTCTCATGTTTGTCTAATAATTAACCACTCAGACTGAAGTTAACTATTATTATTTTCAGTATGGTATTTGAGAATCAGACCACTGGTGAGGGAGAATGTTTTAATTGTTTCATTATGCTAAACCAGCGAGCTATATTGAAGGTGGGATGTACCATCAATATCACAGCTTTGTTTGAAAGATAGACTTATTGTTTACCATGTCATCGTTGAAATTATATGGCCTGCCACCAGAAATTTCAAACCTTGTGATTCAAGGCTTCCGTTTCCGGTTGCTTCTGTATGCCAGTAAAAGGCTTTCTTTAGATCCAAATGTTCATTGCACGAATAAAAAAGTCCCAGCGTAGACTGGGCTTTGACGCTGGCTTTTGGATTGCCGTCATCTGCTGCGAGAAGCCAAAACCTATAGAGGCCAACAACGTAAGCTAAAGCAAATTCAGAAAATATTTAAGGTAACAAACGCTGATGAATCACTAAACATCACATGTATTCCCAGCAAAATTAAAAAATATATATATGGGCCAAAGTTATGGATAAATATACAGTGGCATGTTTTTATTGGGCGACAGCATATATAAAAGTAAAAAATATATGTTTTATTTCTAACACATCTACATCTAATCTAATCTAATTAGCTATTTATATTGCACCTAATCAATTAATGTTAGCAAGTGCATTACAATGTCAATGATTATAAGCACAATTAAACAGATGTCTTCAACTGTTTGCAAAAAGCGACGGGCGACGTTATGTTCCGTAGCTCTGGTGGAAGGGCGTTCCAGGCATGGGGTCCAGCGTACGAGAAAGCTTGTTGCCCCATGACTGTCCGAAGACAAGGTTTCTGGTATTGGCTGCTAGAGGCTGATCATAGGCCTGGACTACCACTGGCTGTTGATGTTGGCTGGAGCACATCACTCAGATAGGTCAGACAAAGACCATTCCGTGCACAGAACATCAGCATGCATAGTTTGTGTTGATATGTTGATATGATGATATGTCAATCTAATACAGACAGCTTTGGGAGAAGTCCACTTAATTCATATCATCATCATCATAGCTGCTTTCTGCCAGCTCATTAGCAGCAATATCTAGGCGCAAAACTTCTCCATTTATCTTTTTCCGTTGTTAGTCTCTTTCCATCGATTAATTACTGAGATCTGGTATCTTTCAAAGTCTTCTTTGATGTTATCCATCCAGTTTTTCCTGGCCTTCCTCTTCATGTATTGCCTTCTTCATTTTACTCTATTCATATCCTGGTTCATGTCTTTCCATAACCTCATATTCTCCATACACTCTGTCAGGACTTCATGGTATATCGAGGTGACTGCAATATCCCCTTAAATTGGATATCTGCTCTCAGCAGCCTCTCCCTTGCGCTCGAAGATCTTCCGCTGTGTTGAATTCCACCGTTGTCTTCTGGTACGGTTGGTCCATGGCATCTTATTCTGTTTCATGCAGTGCAACCCCAGGAGATTTCCTGCCCAAGACTTACCCCCTTCTGCCACCACATGTGATATGTGAAAGAAGTTGAATTTCAAATTTGGTAATGATTCTACAAATAGTGGGCGCAACTTTAAAATCAATATATTACATAAATAAATAAACAAACTGAGTAAGGAAATTAATGAAAAAATCAACCTAGGCCCATATTGTATACACATTTCTTCCAGCACTCAGCACTAGAAAATACAAACAATTTTTGTAAGTGATAGAAGAGTGTGCTGGCAAAGAGATGAAGAAAATCAGACCTTTCAGCTTCACTGTCTGAACGTTTCACTCCAAAACCTTGATAGTATGCTCTTCCAACATTGAACTGTGCTGCGTGCACCAAATGCTTTGCATGAGGACACTTTGTGGTAGCAACTTTACACATAAGTTCAAATCCAAACTCCTATCACAAAAACACAGACTCCATAGTCCATAATCTTCTATGTCTGACACATAAAATAGCAAACCATTCTGATAAAAACAGATTGCAATGCTTGGTGCACAATGATTCACAAGGCACAACTAAATCCAAAAAGTCAGTTAAAAGCAAATTAACAATAAAACTGGCTGTGCCTGGGTCTGATTCCTAAATGATACTTGGGCAGATTCGAACTGTTGGCCGCATTGTCGTCAAGTCCTTGTACCACACATTACCGCATTATTTCGGGTATAGTACGCACCTATGTATAATATGCACCCTTAGTTTCTAGAGTTATCATAATGTAAAAATTTTAATACCTATGTATAATACGCATCCAAAATTTCCTATGAGAATCTGTATTAATTAACCTGGATAATCACAATTGTCTTTCAAATTCTGTTTAAAATTGGAAGAGTAGACAGCTTCCCCTGCCGGTGGCCATCATTATGCCATAAACAATAAGCCTACATCATTTTTTAGCTATCAATGATAGAATGTCTACTGAGTAACCTAGACAATCACAATTTTCTGGCAAATTCTTTTTGAAAATTGATGTGCAAACAAAGTTTTTCTCCACCATCGACCGCATAGGTAAAATCCCATATAACAAGCATGTTATATGCATAAAAATACGGCTAAATTAAAATTATGTATGTTATGTACATAAAATTTTATGTACATAAAATTTATTTCTATGTATAATACGCACCCACACCTTGTACCGAATTTTTAAACGAAAAACCTGCATCTTATACGCGAGATAATACGGTAAATTAATTTAAAAAGCATCTGACATACAGCTAACACTTAAGAATCATTGTCATAGTAAAAACCATCTTTCTTCACAAAGAATCTAAACAATAAAGTCAACTATTGAATCTCATGGTCAAAGATCATACGTGACCTGTATGGGAGTAGTAAAGATATGAAAAGTTTGAATTAAAAGTCATATTCAAAAACCTCAAAATTAAAAACAACCTTATTACAACCTTACAAAAACAGCATTCATGTATGTAGTTACATATATTAAGCTAAACAATTAACCCACCAAAAGTTATTCCATAGGCTCAACATCCTTTGTACATTTTAAACTTTAGCACCTTCAATATTGTATGGCATCAGAGGAATAAGGGTGGCTGCCAGTCTTACCTGCACTGCCCTAACCTCTGACAAGTAATCACCCAATGTACTTATTTTGCAGGTGGGTCAACTTGGTGAGTATCTGGAGCAGAAACAACTGCAACGTTTCTGCCATTTCCAAGGTTTGAATCCAGGACCTCATGACTGGCTAGTTATGACATGATATGCCAACAACTGGACTACTGTGTCACTTAGAAATCCATTGGGGAAATTACTGTTTAGTAAGCCTATTGACATAAATGAAGATCTGGGATAACCAATGATGCTATTTGTTGGTCTCTTACAGCAGTAATATGGTGTGTGTGTGGGGGGAGGGTGTTTTAACAATTATTGACAAATTCATTGAGTCCAGTATAGTAGCTCTGTTGGAACAGCAATTCCTGTAACATCTAAATAATTTGCAAAATAGTTATTTATTAAAATAATTATACTTTCAACTGCATATGGACAGGCATTCTATAAAATGTTACTTATGACTGCAGAAAACATACCATATTGTGTTCAATTCCAAGACCATCATACAACATGACAGCCAATTGAAATGCTGCCTGCCAATCATCACGATTAGAAAGCATCTCAAAATAGTGCAGAGCCTTATCATATCGCTTCTACAGATCACCAAAAACAGCAAAGACAGCATTCTTATATCTTATGCTAAACGCGTTAACCCATTAAAGTTGTAAATCGCACAATCATATTGTCTCATATCATAGCATCATATATTAGATTTCATATCATTTGAAGTTACTAGGTAAATCAAATTGATGGAACTGGATGATCGGATCTGATAAAATTAGTTTCAATTAGTAATAATGACAAATAAAAGTTTTAGTAGCATTGACTTGTATTTCAACAGTTCAATGATAATTAATTTTTATCTCTCTCCAATTAAAAAGGTTGGTGTCAAATGCTGAAGAGGGTTATTACCAGCGTACCTGTTCAAAGTAATACTGAGCTAGCTGGAAAATGGCCGACTGATTGCCTGCTTGCATGTCATCCTGTAAGATCTTTTCCACCCGTTCAATGATCTCTTCTTCTGTTAAATTTGGGTCCCAATCACTGCCGCGCTCTTTCAACCAGCCAAATTGTTTGCATCTCTCTGTGGCATTAAATTTTAACTGTTCTCCCAAGAGATTCTTATTCAGCTCCATGACTTTCTTATCAAGATCTGGTAAATATCAGGCTCTAAACGGATTACTGAAAACAAATAAAGGTTTAATGCATTGCCTAAAACCTGAGCAAATTTGTCTATAAGCCAAGATTTAATTGAAACCAGAGCTGTACAACAGCTCTAACTAGGACTCAGTTGGCATAGCAGGAGATTGCATGCTAATGCTGATTTTCTGTGCACCACTTCTGTCAGGTGTAATCTCTATTGGATCTGATAAAATGAGCTTGGATAAATTATTAATGGAAATTAAAAATTCAAGTTGCACTAAACATGGAGGAATCTTAAGATGCAAACCTAAATCTAACAAATATTCTTGTGGTTCTACTGGCAAAAATTGTGCATTTCTTAACAACAAGTCCAAATTTCTACCTGCAATCTTCTGGGCTTTTGTAAAAATCTTAACATTTATAGAAAGTTTCAATTTGTGGCTTCCATTAACATGAGATAGCAATTACTTTACAATTACTTTATGAATCTTACAGATACATGTATCAATGAAGGTGATGCCTCCAGCCAACCAATTATCAGCCAATTATCAATTATTGATTTGTTGAAGTTTCTTTGTTCATTACTGAGTTTAACTTATTGTTAAATGAATTAGATAAATAATATCTAGTCATTCCATCCATAGTTCACACATGCTGGGAGACTGTACAAGAATTGAAGAAAGGTTAAAGAGTTAAAAAAAATTAACCCTACACCGTCGAAAGTACAAGTTTACTGTGTAGTTCACAACTACAATACGATGACATCCAAAATGGATAGAAATACAGAGGAAAGGTAATTCCTGCAATTAAATTAATTAAAATAATATTTTTTCATGAATTTAAAAATCTGAAGGGCCGCATAAAAGGTCCCCGCGGGCTGTATGTGGCCAGTGGGTCACAGGTGGCCCACCCCGCCATAGAAGATATTGTATTGATTTACCAGTATATTTCAATAATAGTCCAAACTTTCAAAAGCAATAAGTTGTGGAGGAAATCTGTGGTCAAATACCAAATAAGCTAATCTAATCCTAAACTTCTATGCCATCACTTCATAACGCATGAAAGCATCAGCCGATGGCACACCAAATCAAAAACATTCAAGATCCAGGTCAAATCCATGGTATCTAGTCAGACAGCCAGGTGACAGTCTATGGTGGATAAGACAGGTCAACAAGATAGCCTAGATAGGTTTTCACCTTGCTCTAAAAATTGGTAGTGAATCTGCAGCAGTGTGCACATGCAGAGGCAATGAGTTCCTGAGTTTGGGGGCGGTCACTGAGAAAGCACAAGTACCAAGAACAGTACGAGTATGAGAGACGGAAATAATTAATGCAGATGGAGGAATAGTCAACTACTTTTTCTTTGCACAGAAAGTTCCAAAATGAGGTTACTAGATTCCTTGTAATAAATGGTTTTGTATACCAGTAGGCAGATATTAAGTATATCCTTTATTTAAATGGAAGCCAGTGGAGACCCTTACGAACTGGGGTTATGTGCTCCCTTTTTGGTGTTTTAGAAACTATTCGTACCAGTGAATTTCGAGCTCATTGGAGTTTAGCAAGGTTTTTATTTAGAGGTGTCAAAAAGAAAAGAGTTGCGGTAATCAAGACGACTAGACACTAAGACATTTACCAAGAGCATTAGTGCAAATTTATTTTAAAATATTTAATTTCTTAATTCGACATAAATCACAAAGGTGGTAATGAGCTAATTTACAGACAATATTTGTTTGGCTAATGATAGTCGATTCCTCAAGTTTAATAGAAATGACAGACTCAGCTTTCAAATAATCCGACTATATATCACTGTATAACCAAAGCGTGTTTTGAAATACTCACAAATTCTTTGTCATCTCACAAAATTACATTAAAACCAGAAAATTCCCACATTAAAAATCCCTTTTGTATTACATCGACCATGGTAACAGAAGACTTTATATCAGATACCGCATAATCCTGATGACGAATATATTTTATTTACCAGTGGTTTCCAACTTGTGGGTCGCGACAGGGAGTCGCGATCAAAAAGTATACATGCAACACTGAGTCTCAAGACATAACAAAAGATAAACAAGTAAATAAAATTAATTAGTTTATTAACTTTATTTCATTGGCACAGCTACGGTAGGTCCCTCTATTCTGGGATCAGTCGTGTGATTTGCGCAAACCGTTGAAATTTTTTCTGGGATAAGTAAGTAAGTAAAATCTCGTGGATTTCTATAGCGCCTATTGCAGGCACCACAGTAGCTGCTTATTCTTAGTTATGGGAAAGATATATGACCAGCCAGGTAATAGTCAACATCCAAAGGGATAAAAGAGATAGGTATGGCCACAGGACCGGATTAAGGTCCGAGTGGGCCGGGGGCTGAGAAAAAAATGCCGTCGCCTATACATGAAAATCTCTGACAAGCAAAAAAGGTTATCTCCCTTCCAAATCGTGCTGACAAGCAAAAAAAGGTTATCTTGAAAATCGGTGGCCCTATTTTCATGATGGGCCGGGGGCTACAGCCCCCCGCCTTAATATGGCTCTGGCGTACGTAGGCCTACGTGGATGCAGAGGCGTCATTTGGAGGGGGGCTGGGGGGCCGTGGCCCCCCCAAGGAAATGAAAATATTAAATTATAATGTATTAATGTGCAACAAAAAACAAAAAAACAGGGACGTCATTTGCGTTTGGAGGGGCAAAAAAGGTCAGCAGCCCCGAACGGCTGACAAGCAAAAAAGGTCGTCAACTATTTTTTGGAGCAACCTGAAGTAAGTAATCGTAAAAGGACTGACGAGCAAAAAAAGGTCGTCAACCTTTTTGGAAACTCAAACTTAGTCGAAAAATAATTTTTTTAAATGAAAAAATTTAAAAGAAAATTTTACAAAATTTCTCGCCCCCAAGACAAGTGTGAAATGACGCCACTGCGTGGATCGATGTGCCAAGAACACATTGATAATTTTTTGCTTCAATGTAGTTTTTACACTTTCACTCGAAAATGTGGACGTGCCTCCTATTCCGCCACTGCTTTATAACAGGAGGGTCTCAAAGGGGTATGAGAACCATTGGTTCATAGCCTCATAGGTACGGTGTTTTTTAACATGTTAACTACGGGGGCCGCGGCCCCCAGTAGTTTTCCTGGCCCCCGCAGTTATAACTATGGCGGCCCCCCTTTCATAAAAGGCCCCTCTAGAGGTTATTCCTAGTTTTTTCTCTCTTGGGCGTTGGGCAGTCTTTTAAAACATTGTTTCCCAAACTGTGGGTCGCAACCCAAAGGTGGGTCACGAAGCTTTGGCAAGTGGGTTGCCCGATTCCCTCGGATTTTTAACGGATACATAGGATTTGACCCCGGTTGGGCTATAGCTGGCGGTCGTTGCTCACTGTTGCATGCATTGCTGCAGATAACCAACTATATATGGTCGTTGTGGCTGCCAGGCCCAGACCGTGGTTAGTCTGCAGATGAACTGAGGATACCTGATCTCTCTGGTAAAGGGGAGATGTGAGTAGTGGATGTGGCCATTTCCAAAATCTAGTCATTGCTTGCCCCACACCTGACAGCGTAAAGCCAGTGTCAACCGGTAATGTTTTTGCTTGTCAAGATTTTTTCCGTGTCAATTGCCGTCAATGAAATCGCGGAATGATCAGAACGTTTCTTTGGTTGTCAGAATTTTTCGAAGTCGGGATTCTCGGGAATCATGGGATCCATAACCCTCCTTCGGAAACTCCTGGCTAGGCCACTGAATCCATATAGGCCTGACGTTCGCACAATTCATATTTTCATACTTCCTCCCCTTTGTACGTACGCATAGGGATCCACAAAATATACGGTGCATCCCGTATGCCTACATTTTGTGGACCCATTATGCCTACGTACAAAATAGCTTACCTCCGCCCACCCTGTCTGATGCATCTTTAAAGGGGCTGTCCATTAATTACGTCAATAATTTATGGGGGAGGGGGTTTGAAAAAGTTTGACAGTTGTTGACAGGGGGGAGGGTCAAGAGAAGTTGACGTCAACAATTTCACTTTGTCAAACTAAATAGTGTATCTGTATGCATATAATTATTACAGTAGTGATAACAAACAAATATATGCAATAGGCCTACTTCAATTGATCACACATTAAAGCAGAGGTGGCCAACCCGCCTTCCTAAATAAATTTCATCGCTCCTATTTATAAATAAATTTCACTACAGTACCTGTAGGTGGTGTTATTTATGAGATGCATGAGAAAGTGACTGTGATGGCCATATTTCAAGTGTTTGGGGGCCCGGGGCATCTTTGCCATGTACCATTAACAGAAAACCTCATCACTACAGTTCATCCTGACGTAAAAAGAAAAAAACGTCATCACCTGTTTTCATCCTGACTCAAAAAATGGACAGAAAAGGTTAGGACATCAGAAGACTGGACTATGTTAGGGTTGTGTGGATAACCCTAACCTAATGGAAAGAATAAGTTGGACACAACAAAGTATATCCAATAAAGAAGTCCTAGATATTGTCCAAGAGAAAAAGACAGATAATACAAACAAACAAAACAAAGGCAAAGGAACTGGATGGGCCACATTTTAAGAGGAGAATCGTTGTTCAAAACAATACTGGAAGGGCACATGGGGGTAAAATAAACAGAGGAAGACCACGTACATCACTACTGCACTGGATGATGACAAAAGAACGGATACAAAGGATTAAAGACCCAACTCGCTGCTGAAATAGAGATAGACCCTCATTTAACCAAAGGAACGAATACAGGACCAATTTTTCGGATATTCAAGCAGAGAACTTTAAAGAAGTACCTTGCCGGTAGTTAACACAATAACGTGATGTTTATTTATCTATTCTATTCCTTATTTAGCATACCTAACATGGTTTTACAAAATGATTAGATTTCTGGTTAAAGATAGTTATTTTTATATAATTTGAATTAATTTCAATATTCTGATGAAATAGTTGAATATTGTAAAATTTTATATAATTTGAATTAAAAATTCTGATGAATAAAAAAAAGAATAACTAGATCCATTAATGCAGAGGGTAGAATTTTTCAAGAAAGATGGGAAGTTAACTACAGTGTATTTCTTTGTTGAGCAATGTGGAGCTGCCGTGTGCCTGTTTTGTAATATAAGAGGGGTGACTTAAAACTTTGAAATTATAGATCTTGCCGGTCTCTGAGGCATACACAACATAACTAAGAGGAAAGACATTTCTGATGAACTACATGTAAAGGTTTTGGACAGCTTTCAGCTAACATGGGATAAGCTTTTAAATTGCTATTAGAACGCAAATGCCACCAACTACAACTGTTTGTTATCTGAATGCATTGATTGCCACTAATGCTGACAACAATGTAGAAAAGGCACAAAAACATGCGACCCTCTGCATGGTCATCAAAGTTTAAAGTGGCCCCCAAGCCACAAAAGGTTGGCCACCCCTGCATTAAAGTTACAATATTAAGCAACATGTTAAAAAATGTTTACACACTCTCTAACAGATTGATACTTATTCTTAGCACAGCGATAGAAACAGAATCTTATGCTGCTTGATAGAACTAAAGAAAACAATCTAAAAGTAAACAGGTCTTGCTTGCAGTGATTCTATTCAAAAACGTTTAATAAGGATTCCTTCTACGATAGTTGGACGAGCTTTTCACGTTTCTTTGAGGAATCAAGTAATTTGTAATGTCTTTCAAAGCTGAAAGCATTGCAGATTCATTTTGATTGTGGTTTCTGTCCCAGTTGCTTCTGTACAGTGATCTATCAGAACATGCATTACTCCAGGGATTCCTAATTTTTTTCATTTCACTCAAACGGTCATATTCTGAAGGTCTGTATACTCCTTTTAAGCCGGTCTCTTTATAGGGCTTCCAGTTTTCCTTAAAATCGGAATCAAGAGTCCAGTCTTCTTTGAAATCCTGAAAGTTTCTGTCAAAGGTTAGTGCATCATTTCTGTAGCGATAATTGTCAAATGTTTTCCCAAACCGTCCAGCTTTCCCTTCAAACTTATCAACAGAGTTGCAGCCTCTTCTATGTTGAGGGTTCTGCCTGGAATTGTAGACTGCATTGTCTCTAGTGCAAAGAGATTTTCCACTGCTTATTTCAGATGTCACAGTAACTTTTAAGAAGTCAGCATCTGATCTGGTTTCATTATCATTGAAGCAATATGACAGACCATAATCCTCATTGAAGAGCGCTGAACTCGGGTCACGATCAAATCTAGGCAACAGCAGTCTGTCGAGACGACACCGATACGGAATCTCGATGTTCAGCGCAATACAAGCGTATCCTGTGATGATATTCGTGATTTTGCGGTGAGCATCGCTGACCCAATGGACGCCGTCTTTTGCCAGAAGATGGAGCTGGTTACGAAATAAAAAATGCAGGTCAAGCACACCAAAACCAAATCGCTTCGCCACCTGTGATGCGTAATTATTTGCAACCAGCACATCGAGGCGCAATATCTCAGATAAAAATCCCGTGCCCTGGCTCAACACACCAGCACGAATCTGACTAGATACGGGTAGCGCTGTCGTCCAAACAACAGCAGTCTGTGGCGGTAATATTCTCTTTAAATTACAGCCAAACTTTTGCAAATTTTTTTTGTAGCTGTCCATAGAATGCACACCATATCTAGCAAAATCAAACAAAGATTAGATTAGAAGCATTAATATGTTACTGGGTAGGAAAATTTATTAAACCTGAATTGATTAGCTGAACAACAAATTTAAAACTTTCACTATAATACAAGAAAGAGCATAACAAAGATAAGGGATACATGATCAAAAATTGGCATTATAAATTATTACTGAGGTCAGGTCAGGTGTTTGCCCTCCAGCCGTGTCCAGCTATCGACTTCTCCATGGCATCTCTCCAAAGACCTCTCTCCTTTGCTAGTTCTTCTGAGACCCATTCTGTGTCTTCTCTCAGTTTTTCGGTTGAGATTCAGTCCTGCCATATACATATCCTCTTCCAACCTGTCCACCCATCGTCTTTTCGGTCTTCCTTCAAATCTTCCCACTCTGGTTTGTAAATGAAAATTCGTTTTGGGTTTCTCATTTCTTCCATACTGCGTATTTGTCCAGTCCATTTCATTCTTCTCTTTCTGATGACTTTCATGATGCTCGGTTGCAGTGTTCTTTCTCTAACTTCTTCAATTGCTATATGTTCTTTGTATCCAATCCTTAGTATTCTTCTAAGCCATTTATTTCTGTTGCTATTATTTTTTTCTACAATTCTTATTTTATTGTCCAAGAGTCACATCCTTATATTAGCATTGTATTATACAATTATTACTACACACTCTCTACAATAACACAAGTATAACTTTTCAGACCTGGAAATATCCCAAAGGCAGCTGTTCACAATAACAATGTCTGGTTTAAGAGATTTGTGGAAGTCTGCGAATATTGTCTCAACATAGCCACTGTAGACTCTCGTCACGAAATAGAATCGCACCAAGTGCTGTGGAGTAAGAAACTGGCGCACTTCACGGTAGTCTTTACCGTTCGTCATCTTCCCACCTTCTAGTAACCTGTCATTATTGAATGCCGATTCTCCCTGTGCAAGAAAAATTAGCCAGTTTTGAAACAACCAAATTCAACTTAAGTCCAATTTTTGAAAAAGAAAGATGGCAATAGAGCAAAAATCAGTATTATTCACTAGTCATTTAAGACCACTATATCCTCACATTGGGGTACTGTGCCATTGGACAGCTAACCGTCCACATACAGTCTTCATGCATTATCTCGCCCCTTGTTTTCTTGCCAAACTCACCTCTCGCCAAAGAAAGGCCAAGACCATATTTCCTCCCATGTTATTTCCCTCTTTATTCTGCCCCATTTGTTGCCTTCAGGCCCATAGGAAGTGCTGGGAGAGGAGGTTCAGCTGCACCACCTAGAAAAAAATCTGAGGGTGCAGTGCATCCCCTAGAAGATAAGGTGTTTTTTAATTTTTTGCTTGTCAGGGCTTTTACGAGGACAAATTAAAGTCAGGGACGACCTTTTTTGCTCGTCAGGGTTTTTAAGAGACAACATTTTTTCTTGTCATGGCTTTTAACTTGAGAAAACCTGCAGCCTCCTGCTGAAAATTCATTCCGACGTGTCTGGTTCTTTCATCATCGTCATCATCTCGGCTCTCTGCCAGCTAATTGTGGCAATAGCTAGATAGGTTTGGCTTGTCTTTCAGCTTCTATGATGTTGATTTGTCTCAGTTTGAGGCCTTCCATGATGTTGTTAATTCATCGTTTATTCGGTCTTCCTTTCCTTCTCTTTCCCCATATCTTTGTGTGTAGAGCTTTGTATGACCATCGGTTGTTTTCCATTCTGCACACGTGTCCAAACCATGTTTTAATCTCTTCTAATCTTTTCTACAATATTATCTTTTAGCCCAATCCATTGTCTGATATCTTCATTTCTTATCTTCTGCAATCTGCTCACCCCCAGTATTTGTCTCAAACAGCACATTTCTGCAACTATTAGCCTATTTTCATCCGCCTTTTTTAATCGCCCATGTCTCGAGGTCATATAGTATTTGAGGTACTACAATTATGTTGTATATTTTCAATTTTTTCATTCATTCATTCATTCAGTCTATTTATAAGATGCATTAATTGTCTAGTACGCCTCAGCCGTTTTCATGAACAAGTATGTCTTTAATCTATTCAGAAACATTTCTTGTGACATGGTTTCATCACGCAAGTGAGCAGGGAGATCATCCCACAGTTTTGACAATATTTATGACATTTATACAAAATCTGGTTAATTACAACAGATAGACTGGAGAACGGAAGTACGATACTTGCAGAGAGAAGGCGGGAAATTCCAGATCACTGCTTGTGCTTACTGACCCCCTCCCCCAATTGGTCTATTCCATACATGACTGTGAGATGAAACGCTCATGCTGTCATTAACTTATTTAACAATCTTGTTTAGCATACTGAAATGATCAAAAATTCTTTGTCCCACCAGTGTTTTTCTACCCGCCTCCACTGGCCTGGCTCTCAAATGCCACCCTGCGTTAATACAATCTATACAGACAGTACTTTTTCAGCAGGTGAGAGTAGGAACAGATACAAGATCAACTTCAGTTTTCTGCCATAACTTAAATAAAGAAAGGAATTGCATTAAGCCTTCATTGCAAAATTGGGACTTTTTGCTACAAATGTTACTCATGCACTGATCATTTATTCATTATCTGCTTTACTCTTTCCATAAATTTTGCAAATTGCAAAGTACAAAAGAAGATTAAAAACCACCATATTAAATCTCTTAGAATGTGAAATTTCTAATATCTTTCCAGTCTTTATTACTTAACTCAAAACCATAGACCTCTTTAAGTAAGGACTGATGTCAGCCATGCTCAGATCCGTGAACTTTGGTCCATTGAATTTTTAACACCATAGGGTCTACTAGTACACATACAAATTGTTATTATGTGATCATAATGCACTATTACTTGCATAAAATGTATGCTAATACTGGTAAAAGTGTCAAACACAATGTCAAACACAACAAGGAAAGTATGCCAATTTTTAGTAATTGTGGAACTAATGACAATCAGGCGGTAGGTTATTGTCTATGTCACTTGCTGGATCTTATTTGCCGGTATACACACGGAATCTGTAAGTGTAACCTGAGTCTTTTGATAAGCAGAACATTTTGATCCCAAATCGGGAACGTTTCAATGGCAAGTACTGTCGGAAAGCTAGACACCCCTTCCACAGCAACAATGTTTCGTCAACGACCACAGAAGGACCCGGTGTATAAGCATTTTCAACCCGCTAAAAAACTAGGACAGACATAGCTTACATAAAGCCAGCATGTGGTCTAGGCACAGAAAGGGTTAACTGCTGCAACTGGAGATCGCTTGGTGATACAGGTATGAAATTTGGTGGTCACGCATAGAAATGAACCCTCTACGCATTTAAAGTAACCGGAAGTTGATGACATAATTACACTGAGAAATGCATTGATTTTAAAACGATATATGTATACAGTAGAACCTCGTTATATCAAAGTTCAAGGGACCATGATAAATACTTTGATATATCCGAGGTTCGATATATCCGACTCCTTTATCATTAACACTGTTTTGGCGGGAACGGCGCTCAAATTCGATATAAGTGGGATTTGACTGTATATCATGTTAAAATCAAAGCATTTTGCATACATTGGATGCTGCTGATCTAGGCCGATTATATAGTAATTAGCATTGAAATCTAGTAGGCAAGAATTTGGCTTTATATGCATTGAGTAGGATCGCAATATTATTACCCCTATTCTGCGATCCTGGCTATGCCACTGCATTCTTGTGACAAAACTGAATTCAGTAGCTTGTGTGTATACGTGAAGGTGCCTCCAAATTCTCGGATCCAGGCTACTTCCATGAATTCACAGAATAAAACAAGCATCAGTTCCAGGCAACTAGGAGTAGGTAGCTTGATCAATGAGAATACATGAATTTGTGAATAACTCTTTGAAGAGCCTTTTTAACAGAAATTCTACATTCCCCTATTTCAGAACCCTGGCTACGCCACTGGACTATATTCCTGGTAATAATATTGCAATCCTACTCAAAGCATATAAAGCCAAATTCTTGCCCACTAGATTTCAATGCTAATTACTATATATTCAGCCTAGATCAGCAGCATCCAATGCATGCGAAATGCATTGATTTTAACATGATATATACATATATCGTTTTAAAATCAATGCATTTCACAATGTAATGAAGTCATCAACTTCCAATTACTTTAAATGCGTAGAGAATTCATTTCTGAGTGTGACCACCAAATTTCATAGCTGTATCACCAAGCAATCTCCAGTTGCAGTAGTTAATAGACCTGTGATGTTGAAAATTCAATGGACCCAAGTTCACAGACCCGAGATTGGCTGACGTCAGTTCTTAATTTAAGAGGTCTATGCTCAAAATTAACAAGTGATACAAGATACTGCATTATTTTCAGGATATTCTTTAACCAGGAACTAATTACATTACTTTTCCATAATAATATAAAGATCATGAAAATGTCATTACACAAGTCATTGTTGGATACCTTTTCTTTGCATTCTCTGGCTGTCAGGTTTCTTCCAAACTGCAACATGACGACAATGTCTTTATACACTGTACGCATGACTAAAAAATAAGCACATACCACATATATACAATGTATAAAGCACAGAAAATCAACAAATTCATTTCTATGTTTATATAGTGAATGGCAAATCTTGATCTTGAGTATGGCAATAGCTCTATGAAACCAACATCAGCTAAACATAATTGTTTATATATTAGAAATGTGCTGGTATACCCATACCTGTGGGTATACCCTACCCGTACCCTCAGGTACGGGTAGGGTACACCCGTTTTTACCCATAAAAACATGATATTTTCATTTCTCACTATTATAGCAAATTAGCAATGCACTGAATGCAGTAATAGAAAAATTTTTATAGAGTAAATTGTATTATTGTAACTTGTATATCACATTCAGTTTGTCACACAGTTATATAAGCCACTGCATGCATTTTACTTACTGAAAGCATAAAGGAAATACAAATGACATTATCTGACATCATCAGTAAAGTAGGAAACATAATTAAACGTAAAATCATTGTAATGGCGTCCTGCAGTGATAATGTTCCTTTGGTAAATTGTTTTGTTGATTAACTTCAGCTCTAATGCCTGCTCATAGCTAAACTATATCTACTAAATATTTTAAACAGGTCCATTGAGTCTTCTAGTCCATGTCCAACATTCATGTAGGCTTAGACTAGCTGTATTACACAATGTTACAAACAAGTAGTCCAGTACCCCAGAAAGAACCCAGACCTACTATTTGCCAAGTGGATTATCCTGATTCCTATGTCCTAGATCTGTCCTAATCTAAACATGTGTCTCTTTAAAAAAATTACTGTTAACATATGACATGTTTAAAAAAATGCTTTCATTAATACATTAATGTTGTTGCCTCTCTATAGTCTCTAGGAATGGATATGGGTATGAGTTCGGGTACAGGTCCTTGTACCCATACCCGCGGGTACGGGTAGGAAGTTTTTGTACGGGTATGGGTAGGTAGGCATTTTGCTGTACCCGCACATCTCTATTATATATGCATCCACATGAACCAGAACATGAAACCATATTTTACATTTACAACATAGCAGTACAGGATAGTGATACCTGTAGACAATGGGAAGACTTAAATGCATCTGGAACTCTAAAGAAATTAATATAAACACCAAAATCCAAACCTACAACACTATTGTCATTCCATAAATACTGCATGGATCAGAAATCTGGGTCACAAAAGGAGAAGATGAAAAAGGCTACTTGTTGCAGAAATGAACTGCCTAAGAAGAATTCTTGAAATTAGACAACTTGAAACCTTAGAATAAAGATACACAGCAGTAGATTGGGCTAAAGAATACCATCATGGATAAACTCAGAAAAAAGAAGCTAACATGGTAAGGACACGTAAACAGAATGGAAGACTCAAGATTCCCAAAAAGCACTCTACACGTACAAGGAAGGTAAAAGAGGAAGAGGCAGGCCCAGAAAAAATGGGTAAACAACAAAAAGAAGAACTGATAGAAAAACAACCGACAATTGGAGAAGGAAGAAAATTAACATCGGACAAAAGGCCTGGAAATATATTCTGACTAGCTATTGCCACTAATGAGTTGGCAGAGAGCAATGATGATGAAGATGATGACAAATACAGGATCTATGACATCCAGCATAAAGGTGAGGCAAGAGTCATTACACAGACTAGACCGATCCATTTCAGTATCATTTCAATTTCACAACTGTAATAATTCTGTACAGTGACTAGTGATGGGAAACTAGTTAACTAATTAGTTGAAATGCTAGTTTAACTGAAAATTTTTAAAATAGTTTAACTAAAACGTTTTAGTTGGTGTCCCGAATTTTCAATAACAGTCCCTTTTCAATCTACTCTTTTCTGGGTCATTTTTTCCAAACAAACTTGACAAACTTTCCTGCAGTCTAGACCAGGGAGTCTATAAGTCTTATAGACTTCCTGGTCTAGACTAAGACTTAGATATTAAAATGACAATAATTAATGATTTCAATGGTTCATTGACTGATATGTTCACGTTGCGAGCATCGTCTATGTTTTCATGAACATACCTGATACCTAGGAAATAGTTGTAAAATTAGTTGCAAGAAGTTTAACTATATTTTTTTAGTTTATTTAACTATTTTAGAAAGTTAGTTTGCAACTAAAAGTTTAACCAGAGATGTAGCAAGTACAGAATGCTTCATGTACAAGTACAAGTACCTGGCCTCCAAGTACAAGTACAATCAGAAGTATTAAAACTCCGACAAAGTACAAGTACCAAGATTTACTACATCTCTGCCAACCTGTCAGTGTGTTTCTTTCCAAATGTTTCACGAAGTTAGATCGTTTCTGTTATAACTTTACTTGTACAAAATTTACATTCGCCACTAAGACTATTTTTCTGAAATTTGTAATCAGTAAATGCAAATTTAACCACACGAGGCACTTTACACTATTGCCTGGCTGATAATATACCTTCCCCATAGGCATAGCTATTTTAAGAAAGGCTAAGCATCTAAGAATAAGCAGGTACTGTTGTGCTGCTTTCCAAGGCACTACAGAAATCCACAAGATTTTACTTTACTTTACACTCAGATGCTTCATCGTCAGCAGTGTTGTCTTGTTCATGTTTGCCTGTGCCAAAGAATATTTATTAGGCTGTGTTTAACTTAAATGCGCTGCCTGACCTGTGGACAAGATCATAGATTAAAGTCTATGGACAAGACCACATAATTCTTCAGCAACCTAGCAGCTGCCTGTGTAATGCTTAGTGGCAGAGATGTAGCAAGTACACAATGCTTCAAGTACAAGTGCCTGGACTTGCATTCCAAAAACTCCGAGTACAAGTACAAGTACCTGGCCTCCAAGTATAAGTACTAAAAATTTGTACTCGAGTACAAGTAAAAGTACCAAGTACTACATCTCTGAGTTTAACTAATATATTTTAGTTAGTTGCCCATCACTGACAGTGACTGGTGATAAGTAGTAAATCCAGACTTGGAGTCCTCGAGGCCGTGGCCTTGGCCTCGAGGCGCCTCGAGGCCAAGTGACGCTGGCCTTGGCCTCGGGATACAAATGTTTTGGCCTCGGACCTGCTGGCCTTGGCCTTGGGGTACAAGTCCTCGGCCTTTTACAAGTCCTCGGCCTTGTGTACTTTGTCACACCATGGAATTAAACAAGAAAATCGCATTCAAAATGTTGGAAGTGACTAATAATATCTGAACAAAACGTCCTCTGTTCAATCCAAACGGTAGACCCTGAGAATTTCTGCTAGCTCTAGTAGCTTGTAATTATGTTGCTTGCATTGACAAGGCTGACATTGTTTGAAGCGAATATTGCCTCAGGGACTGAAGTAGGCATTTGGACCAGATAATTGGGTTTCTTGCTAATAAAAGTATTAAAAGGCTTGAACCTAAATGGATATATGCGTCTATTTTAGAAAGTTCTAGACAGCGGCGCTTCACAGGGGCCGGGGTTTATTGTCTCTAAAGTATAACAGAGACACCTGCGAGGCTGCATCTGCTTAGGCTAAGGAGGTTGTAGAATCCACAAAAGAAACGGTGCCGTAGTGACAGCAATCTCTGCTGTACACCTCCTATTGCTAGATTTTCATGTAAAAATACGCAAGCAAAGAATATGGCCACAAATGAGCCTAGCATTTTGAAGTTTGCTTTCACCGAAAAATAATAAATGAAAGAAAGTATTAAATGCAAGCATTGTCGTTAAACTGAAACTGAGGAACTTCAAGTGGGTTCAAGAAACATCTGGATAGAAAACACGAGACTGGCAAAAGACAAAACATCAAAAGGTATTTTAATTTTATTTTTAAAACATGGTTGGTAGTAGGTACTGACCTTACTGCCATAAATCCATCAGCCAGGGCACCTAATAATTCGCCCAGCCTTGTTTGGCCCCAAAATTTCAATATTTTGACGTTTAATCTGCCCAAATCGAGTGTTGGCCCTGATCAGCGCAGCGATTTGCAGGAAAGGGGGGATTTTACCCCACTGTCCATGTACATCCCTTCCACTGAGGTGGTTACTGCAGGGCCGTTTTAAGGTTTTCGTAGGCCTTGGGAACTCTGCAGGCCCTCCTCAACTCCTCCAAACTACGCAACCAACTGTGGATTAAACTGTAGAGTTTAACACTTCTGCATTATTTCATGACTGTGTTTAACGGGGCGTCATTTGGGGGCAGGGGCGTGGCTCAAGAAATGAAGAAATAATGTAACAAATAAATAAATAAATGTAAAGTGTTGTAAAATTTGGCAAAAATTTGGCAAAATGTACCTAAAAATTTGGCCAAAAACGCCAAATATCTGTTGGCCTTGGCCTTGACTTCAGACCTGCTGGCCTTGGCCTAGGACCTGCTGGCCTTGGCCTCGGACCTGCTGGCCTTGGCCTCGGACCTGCTGGCCTTGGCCTTGGCCTCGGACCTCCTGGCCTTGGCCTCGACTCCAAGTCTGAGTAAATCTATCAAACTTAATTCATTATAACTACAGCAACAATAAATTACCATTCTACAGAGATTGCACAAATCTAAGTTAAAAATACCAGCAGATAATTTTTAAAACTTCTTACCACTGTCACCAATAATAACAATATATTTGTTGGCAAAAAGCTTTCCAAGATCATCTTTAGTAAACTTGAATAGTGACATAGTTCTTTAAATACTGAAAGATAAAACAAACTTACATGACGTCTAAAGCAGACTTCCGACTTCAGTGCATTACCAAGCCATTAAAATGTTAAAAACATGAACAATTCTTAAAGTCAAAGAAAATATATTAATACAGGACATGCACTCTAGAGTCAGTGCCGGTAATTTTGAATTCCTCAAGTGAAGGATGTAGTGCCAGCATGGTTTGGCATCAAAAGAATGAGTGCACTAAAGTCACCCCTTGACAAATTATTTGTCTTCACTCAGTTATGTCCTAAGGAGTGAGAATGAATACAGTACATTGTGCAACTTGTTTCCAAAACAAAACCTAAGTCAAGAAGCATACTGAGCACTGCTCGTTCTTGGATGGATGACTTCAGGGATCAAGCCATGGAGTCCGTGACCAACCAAGTAATTCAGATGGATAAATTGGTAGCACAGTAAGGTACGACAAGGGTCTGGAGAAATAGCATTTGCAATAGCAAACTACTCGTCTTGATTAATAATGTATGTCACCTACATCACTGCTTGCCTTTGACACCAGATATCACTGCCCGCTCCAAGGCCTGGATTTGAATATGGAAATACATTTGCCTTTTATACATAGAAAAGATTAAAAAGTGAAATTGGCTCATTAAAAGTTGATGAAATGAGTTTTTAAAAAATTGCTGGAAAGTTTATTTATCTATGTACAGCATTAGCATTGCAATATTAAGAAGGCCACATTTCCTTCCATTCTGAGCAATTTCTAAACTAATTTTAACTAAGCAATGACTGGAAACTGCTCGAGACATTCGCTCCAGCCAGATAGTGCGGTATTTGGCAATATCCAGATTCGCTAAATACTTATGTAATGAACAGGGGCGGCGCTAGAGGGGTGGGTCCGTGGGTCTGGACCCACCCAGCCTCGGGCAGGGGCACCCGAGCAAATCTGCAGAGAAATTTTGATTTTGGGGGAGGAGGGGTAGTCTGAGCCGGGTCCTGGCTGTGTAGATTGCATTAGACCCACCCAGCCAACAAAACCCAGCACCACCCCAGGTAATGAAACCACCAAAACTGAATATTATTGTCATAGTTCATGCTTTAATGAAGAGCAACTTAACTGGAGTTAACGAACACACCCCCAAATTTAAGTTAACTAAGACACCCACTAAATTTAAATTTAACCAGATCTACGTCATACAGACATATAAATTTGTCAAGGCAGCATACAGTAACTAAGTAGTAGAGACCAACCAAATTTCGGTTTCGGTTTTGGCGCCGAAAGTTGCCCATGTGAAGGGGATTTGGAATTATGCAAGTGATTGAATTTTAATTTCAATACTTATTATTTCAGTTTGCAAGTTTACTTTCATTTCCTTTATGAATATATTTTATTTTTGAATCATTTCAGTTTATTAAAGATTATAAAATGTCATTATGTCATCTCGAAAATCTGGATCTCAAAACGCCAGGACAAACAGAAACATAATGAGATTAATAAAAGGGGTGACAAACGCTTTTTCAATCTGGTAGATTTGGCAAGACTCAGTAGGCTATTGTGTATGATCTTGCAAAAACAATTGATTTCAATGACGTTATTCACAATTTTGCCAGGAAAAAGGTCAGGAAGGCACCTTTGTTTGGCAAAATTTAAATGCTATAAATGATATTATATCTCCACTATATTAGCCTAACTGACATAGGTGATTAACTGGTATGAGCTTGTAATCAATCTAGTATTAAATTCATTGCTTATGTATATTATTTCATTATAGTTTAAAAGATTGTCATTTCAAAAAAAGCTCTTAATTTAATTTAATTTTGATTAATTTTTCTTGTGAAGAAACACATTGATCCAAATATCCGGTTGGTTGTTAGATATAAATAATAAACATTTATATATTATACACAGGAGCCAGTGCCACCGAGAAAAACAAGTTGAACTTTGTAACTTTGTATAAAGGGCCCAGTGGCGTAGCCAGGATTTCTGGAAGGG
The DNA here is from genome assembly GCA_018105865.1 of Metaphire vulgaris. Lineage (NCBI taxonomy): Eukaryota > Metazoa > Annelida > Clitellata > Crassiclitellata > Megascolecidae > Metaphire > Metaphire vulgaris. Next base: position 11,899,894 of record CM030843.1, read on the forward strand.
GGGTTTGGTTTTCACCATAACCAACTCTCGAATAATCTTTACAAGCAAAAAAGGTCATCCTATATATCTATCCTATGTCTTTCCTTCTAAAATTTTCCTTTTAGTTGCTAACAAGCACTATGGCGCTTAAAACATTTTGGTCAGCAGCCCCAAGGGGGGTCACCCTCAAAACCGCGTCCGAAAATTAAGAATGCATGGAAGCACATTAAAAAAATTTTGCCGGTGCCCAAGAGGAGTTTAACCCCCCAATCCCCCTTTGGCTACGCCACTGTAAGGGCCCACACACCTTCCATGTGCCGGGCCCCGGAATTTCTCTAGGCGGCCCTGTCTTACAGACCTCTGGTTCACCAAACGGTTCCATCCATATACTACACCGAAGCTGGCGAATAGCAGCACAGCAGATATATGTTGCCGAAGGGGCAAGGCATGCATTCATGTCCCTGCTGGTCAGGGTGGCCGTTCGACCGTCGAGTACTGGCGGCGTCCATAGAGTAGGGCTGCGCCGAGTAACTCGAGTAACGCGAGTACTCGACTCCAAATTGGAGTCGAGTAATTTTTTGAGTCGAGTACTCGCATAGAATAACTAAACAAAGAATAGAATAGATAAATAAAGAATAACCAAATAATTTCATTAAAATTTGGCCTACCGTTATTTGTTACAAATAATTATTAATCAGTCTTATTTAGGTCATTCTTATTCGTTATGTCCCAGTTAGTTAAGATGTTGTCCACAGTGGGCCAACTCTAGTGAAGACCTCATTTTTTGCCAGTACCGGTAAAATAGTTTCTGTTCTGTAACTTCTGTTATACTAAATTTGAAAACGCTTGAATATCCGAAAAATTGATATGTAACTGTATATAATGTTCTGCTTTGGTTAAATGAGGGCCATGAGGCAAATAATAAGCATTATGTGACGTGTAACGTTTGAAAATCATGTATTTCCGGTTTTACGCGAGTACTCGAGTACTCGCTAAGCTACTCGACTCCTACTCGACTCCTAAACTACTCGGTTAGCGCAGCCCTACCGTAGAGTATCCCGTGTAGGCTTTGCAACATACAATTAAACAAATTATCAATACACTCACACGTCAAGCGATTTATATTTAGCAGAAACGAAGACCAGAACCTGGATTTCGTCTCTAGCAAGTCGACTTTAAAAGACTAATTAGAAATTTAGCAATTACTTGAGCAGTCTACGAAACACATTCGCCATTGAACCTCCCGCTTCAGAAATGGTTTAATGCTCTTCAACCGGAAGCCAACTTAGGATGATCAGCTGAAAACATAGAATTACATATTACTAGAAGGAATTGTGATAACCGGCTAGCTGAATCAACTACCGGTTTATCTTAGGTTAACCGAAGATATTGGTGGCCAACCTGTTGGCCTACGCAAGTAGGGTAGAAGAAGGACCTTACTTGTAATCCTAGCCAAAATTCTAGTTGGAACCTTCCTGTTAAAACTAATCTCGTCACACCGATTTGCAAGCTTACTCGGATCTTTCAGCAATCGACAATCAGCATTACAACGGCTAAGGAATCGAATCTTAGCCGCCATATATCTGGTTTTGGTTATATGACTAGCCGGTTAATTGAAATTTCTCTATTAGCCGGTTTGTAGAAGATGCGCATCATCATGCGCATCATTATTTTGCGCATCATTATTTAATGCGCATCGTTTTTTGCGCATCATCATTTTTGGATGGTATTCCACTAATTCAGTGTTTCCCGAACTGGAGGGTCGCGACCCAAAAGTGGGTCTAGTGGGTCGCGGGGTAGCGCGAAATTAGATTCAAAAGTGTCATTTTCTAACCAATACCACAATGTCACAAGCCTTGAAAGTTGCAAGTACGCTTGGGTTTTAAGAAATTTATATTCCTGCATCCTCCATACATGGCTTATATTAAAATGATTAGTGTTTTATCCAATTTTAGTTGACAATAAGTTTGCAGGGTCACGGCATGTTACAAAGCCGATGGTGTGAGTCGCACAGTTCCAAAAAGTTTGGGTAACCCTGACGGCCTGACCTATAGTGCTTTTTAAAGTTAATATTATTTCGCTATAACGCGAGAAATGCATATTCCGACCATTTTGCTGTGAAACTCCGCTAAAAATAAGGAATAGACGACGCTCGATTATGTTTGCCTATCGGTTAAGCGATTTTGGCATACTCATAGGATTTTTAAGACGAGCAACAAAGGTATGTTCCCGGCAAAAAATTAAAAAAGATAATTTTCAAGAAGTTTCAATATCTATTTCTCTCATTTTGTCTTATTTTTGACAAAAATAAGAACAGGCGCAATTCTGACTAATATATTTGTCACATTTTCATTCGAATTGAATCAGAGAGCTTTTGTTTTGCCATTTATTCAAAACTCAAAAGATTCCTTTCAACCAACGTTCGCCAGATGGCGCAATGCATTTTTTTATATTACATGATATTAGGCCTATTAAGGTTGCGGCACGTTACAAACCCGCTGAAATGGACCGCAGTTCCAAAGTGTTTTGGAAACCCTGCTCTAATTGATTCCTTCTCTTGTTCTTCAGCATATTCATAAAGCTAAATTGCGGTTCACAGTTTGCACTGAATGTTAGACATGTTCCTCCTATATTCATTCGATTTGCTTGATCTTGAAACTGTTCACAATCAAGCGCAACAATCAACTCTTAAATGAAGTCGCTGTTCGTTTTCATTTGAAACATAGGCGTAAACTTCTATTAGACCTCTAGGCGCAAGTCATCCATTCTATTTTTGAGAAGCTACCATCGGGAATGGGGAAGGTGGAAGGCACAGGGCTCGGCTCTCCCCCTTTTCTTCCACGTTTACATCACTGATTTCAAATCTCTGTTTTAAGACATTTCTATCGCTGGCTTTCTGTTTTTTCTCGATATTTGGAACCGCGTGCTTAAATTGCACAAATCATTAAATAAAAGACCTATTGCCCATATAGTATAGACCAGAAGTTTATAATTGTATGGAGCCGTTACAAGTTCACAACAAAACGTGAATCTTTATCAGTAAGTAGGCCTACGTGTATGATATGAAAGTAATGGAACAAATTAAAATTTTGTGCGCTCCATTTTTTCCTTTGTGCGCTTTCCTTGCCACTCTTAGGGGGAACATTGCTTGAATGAGCAATATCATGTCCTGACGCTAAGCCAATCTAGCTTTCCTCTGCCTCAAGTTTCGTTATACCACGTTATCGTCGTTTATAGCTAAGAGAACAGCGTCCGCCACACGGCACCCAGTCCTCAGACCTCCAATTCAGGACATGGTTTGGCCGTAGTATCGGCGAGCCAGGCGACCAGTCGGTCGGACGGACGGACGCCACGGCGGTGTGCCCGGCTGCAGTCGCCTCCTCCACCTCCTCCTCCTCCTCCGCATCCAACGCGTCTCCATCTACATCATTTGGAAACCGCACAGACAGAAACAGCTTCGACGAACGGAAAAGAAAAGGAGACATAGCGACAGAGAAAGAAAGAAAGAAAGAAAGACAGAAAGAAAGAAAGAAGAAAGAAAGAGAGACAGAGAGACAGAGAGACAGAGACAGAGACAGAGACAGAGACAGAGAGACAGAGAGACAGAGAGAGACAGAGAGAGACAGACAGACAGAAAGACAGAGAGACAGACAGAGAGACAGAGAGAGAGACAGAGACAGAGAGAGACAGAGAGCAGAGACAGAGACAGAGAGAGAGAGAGAGAGAGAGAGAGAGAGAGAGAGAGAGAGAGAGAGAGAATTTCACGGACACGTTTGCTCTGCTATTAATCGAAGTACGCCTGCGATGCCAATGCGTCGAACGAGCAGCTGGATAGGTTATGGGAAGAAGAGCAGCGGCTGCGGTGGCAGGGACGCTCTTCGCCTCGTCGGTCGACTCCTTGCCCCTCCCGATCGCCGGCGCCTCTAATTCGTCGAAGACCGAGGAGAGAACGTCTCGTCGGAACGGCCGAAGAGACCGCGTTCAATGGATGTACACAACGACGACCATGATAATGATGATGGCGTCTGTGTTAGTCGTCGTCGTCGAATGCAAGCATGACGTCATTCACAACGTATCGCAGACGATCGAACGACTTCTCGACGGCTATGACGTCCGATTGAGACCACAGTTCGGAGGTAAACATCAACAGCAGCGGCTGCTTACGTTCAAGCTTCGTAATTGCTGCGAGGTTTTCTGATTGCCTTATCAAACAGAGACAGGGGCGTAGCTAGGGCGTCCGACTGACTGAACATACTGATGGTGCCCCCTGAATTTTACAACTTTAAACTTTAAACACCTCAATCTCAGAAAACTCATGACAAGTAAAAAACAAGTGGTCGTCGTCGTCACTGCTTATAAATACGTATAATTACTTATTAAAAAATCCCTGCCTGACAAAGCATAAAAAGGTCGTCACTTCACTTCTATGGTTAGGGTTAACCTAAAACCTAGGACAAGAACCCCTCTTTGGGGCCCCCCGCCAGCAAACAAAGTAAACTTATATGGTGATGCTTATAAATTATAAATACTATTTAAAAAATCCAAAGCATAAAAAGGTCGTCACTGCTAAAAAGGACAAGAAAGCAAGAAAGTAAACTATATTGATGCTTATTTTTACTATTTTCCTACCTAAACCCGATTTTGGCGCCCCAACCCGATTTTGGCGACCCACATCGACGCTCGGGTTCATATGTACCCCCGCCCCTAGCTACGCTTCTAAACAGAGAAAAATGATCGTTTCCAGGGCCGACCTTAGCATTTCGGTGGCCCTGTGCAGAATTTTAAGGCTGCCCGGGCCTTAGAGAAATTTGGTTGAGTGGCACCACAACACAACACAAGTGAAAATGAACACGCAGCGTTCTTCTACCATGTTACTATGGCGATCGCAGCGACGACGTAATTTACGCAGTTATGACGCAGTTATGACGTCATGTTGTCAACTTCTACAAGCACAATCAAGTATAGACTTAAGGATGAATAGATTAGTTATTGTTGCATTACAGAACCAAACACAACAAACAAAACAAACAACGCATATAGGCCTATGGGTGAGTTGAGAGTTGACAATTTCAACTAATGGAAAAATTTTACCTGGAAATGGTGGTCCTCTATATTTGGCGGCCGTATTCGGTCGCGCGCAGGCCGCATAGTGGCTTAGGCTGACGATTAGACTGTGTCTCTATTTGACCGCCTCAATCTGTCTCGGAATCTGATTGCTTGTCCCACTTAGTCCCACTTTGTCCCACATCAAAAAGGACCGTATTGCCCAAATCACCTGCCTCTTGTGACTACAAATGTGATATAGGCCTACATTATGTGGGCGTTTTTGCTTCTCACGAATCGGAATACTCTCGCACAAGCGTGTGCATCTGCGTTGAGATCCGTCGTATTGACGGCTTAAGTCCATCATCATCATCATCATCATCATCATCATCATCATCATCATCATCATCATCATCATCATCATCATCATCATCATCATCATCATCATCATCATCATCATCATCATCATCATCATCATAATCATCATCATCATCATCATCAAGTTCACTATCATTAACTAAATAATATCAACAATGGGATTTTTGTCTCTACTCAACGGTCACTCCTGACTACAAGTAGTGTTGGTCATATTCTGAATGGATTGTTCTGTGTTATTTTATTATAGGATATTTTATTTTTGTTCGACCGATACTCAAGATGAGCTTTGACGAGGATTAATGGCTTTGAACAGATATTGTAGATAGTCCTATGTAGTGAACCGTGGTGAGAAGGCTTCACTGCGTGTGGAGCTGGCTCGAAGACGTTGGCGACAGTTACTCTGAATTAGCTCACGGGGGGGGGGGATGGACGCTCTTCGTCTATAAAGATCGTAATGTTCAAAGTCTCAACTGTAGTTCCTCCGCAAGTGTGCGAGATTTGGTGTGCCATCGGCTGATACCACAGGCATTATGATAGTGGCGCAATTGTAGTCTTTTGATTGCTTGATTGATTGATTCACTGACTTTCTGATTGATTGATTGATTGAAAATTGAACTGACTTTCTGACTGATTGATTGATTGATTGATTGAAAAAGCGAACATCATTTAAAGTGGATTACTAAATTGGGGCCACGATTCAAAGCAAATGAACAAAGTGATGATGCGATCATCAACTAAAGTCAAAGGCATTACTAAAATGGCGCCATAGAAGTTCACTGGTAATGATGATGGTGATGATGGTGATGATGATGGTGATGATGATGATGATGATGATGATGATGATGATGATGATGATGATGATGATGATGATGATGTCCACTGATATCAAAGTTTGAACGATTGATTTTGACATTTAAAGAAATTTCGTTTAGAGGCGCCAATAAGAGATGTCCATGCTTCACTGTGTTCTCGTTGAATGCGGTTGAGTTATACGTCGTCTTCGTCGAGTTTTCATTCGACTGCTTCTTGCTTTTACTGGGCTCGTCTTTGTTTAGCCTATGGTCAGTCAGTGGCGTAGCCAAGGGGGGAGGTTAAAACGTTTGACGCTGTGTACGCTAAAGAATACTTCTATGATTAATTAATAATTAAAGAAGTAAGGAGAAGGACGACAAAATGGATGTCGACGAAAAATTTTTTACATGCTTTTCCATACGAGATTTTGTGGGTCAAACCCCTCCCCACTTGGCTGGCTGCCAACCGAAAAAATTGTTAAGCGCAATAGAAAATAGAAAGAATGTAATGGTGTCAGGAAGGTGACGACCTTTTTTGCTGGTCAGCTCCTAAAATATATTACAAAAATAAAAAATGCGAGGTTTTTTTGCTTCTCAAGATTTTTTCAAAGTTTGGTCACGATCGAAATCAACTCCTTTTCTGGAAATCCTGGCTACGCCACTGTGGTCAGTTGTTAAGTTCTGCTGAATATTTTTTCGAGTTGGATCTCTACAGTATATAAAGCTGTGCAGAACTCCATTTCTCATAGCTAGTTAGTCCAAATCTACTATTTTCCTACAACTTTAGTAATCTTTCATCCTTCTCCTTACTTCTGTAATTATTAATTAATCGTAAAAGTATTCTTTAGTACACAACGTCAAATACTGGAGAGAATTTTTACATTCACGCTTTTCAACCTGTATAGCTTTTCTTTCTTTTAAAACGTCCATATCAACCATTGGTAGAGAACACGTCGATTGGATGGACTTGTAATTGTTATAGCGCCTATTTTGCTCTTGCAAGAGAAATTGATTTAATCACCGGAGATTGCTGCGAGGATTGGGCGATGGGATGGTTCCCGAACATTTGCCGATCTCCAAATGCACTCAATATTTAATGTCTGTCGTTAGTAAATACAAACTCTACAGGCACTTACCTGTCGGAGTCCGACAGCCATGGGCGTCGGGAGATGGGTGCAAGGGGGTGCAATTGCACCCCCTGGAAAACTTTTGGAGTTATGAAAAAAGTAAAATTACTTATTTCTTTCGCCACAAATCCTTGTTTTGCACCCCCCCTGGAAAAATTTCTGCGGACGCCCATGTGTCGGACTATGCCTGAATGTCGGAACCGTAGGGGCCTACCTATGTAAGTCAGAGATGTCCATGGGTTGGGTTAACCCATGGGTTGAGTTGGGTTAGACTTTTCCATATTAATGGTGGGTTGGGTTGGGTCAGAAACTAAGAAAATAAGTCATGTATTACAATGGGTTGGGTTAAGAAACCCTTTATCCGGCATAGATTGGGTTGGGTTGGAGATTTGATGGGTTGAGTTGGATTGGGTTCTAAAAGATGGACCAATGAACATCTCTGATTTAAGTACACCGATCTTTTGAAAAACTAAAAGATTTATTGCGAAATGAAAATCTCTAGCCTTGTCAGCAATAAGTTTCGAAAACATCCCATCGTCTGAGTAACTACTGTTTGCCGTCGAACACCAAATACGGGTTTCCATAGAAAACACGCGAGGAAGTATATATAATATACGGAACACGTCAGTCAATTATCTGTTTCCACTTAAAACATTCAGCAAAACGTTACCGTTGAGCAACTTATGGATATTATCACCCCCAGGCAAGCTTTATGTAGCTCCAGTGAGTTGACAAAATACGAGGACTGACTGACGTCATCTGACCATTGAAAGGGACCGGTTATTAGCTGCAATAAACATCTGCATTGCTTCCAGCATCGATAGACACCCCGAGTTCTTGCAAGGAGTTTTCCTCGTTTCCGTCTTTCTTGTTTCTCTGGTGCGTATTTGACCTCGGGGGCTAAACTGCAATTGCCCTTTCGCACATACTTCATCTGCCCCCTGCGGGTGTCTTGAAGTAGACTGTACTGCATGGCGCGACTGTATCCATGTGCGACTAACCAGCAAATGGTTGGTTTGTATTTACTGTATCGGATACTTGAAGATGTTACTCATCCTTATCTATCTATCTATCTATCTATCTATCTATCTATCTATCTATCTATCTATCTATCTATCTATCTATCTATCTATCTATCTATCTATCTATCTATCTATCTGTCTGTCTGTCTGTCTGTCTGTCTGTCTGTCTGTCTGTCTGTCTATCTATCTATCTATCTATCTATCTATCTATCTATCTATCTATCTATCTATCTATCTATCTATCTATCTATCTATCTATCTATCTATCTATCTATCTATCTATCTATCTATCTATCTATCTATCTATCTATCTATCTATCTATCTATCTATCTATCTATCTATCTATCTATCTATCTATCTATCTATCTATCTATCTATCTATCTATCTACTATCTGACGATTTATATCTTTATCTATCTATCTATCTATCTATCTATCTAATCTATCTATCTATCATGACGAATCTATCCAATCTATCTACAAAATCTATCTTTATCAGTCAAAATCTAAATTATACGAGATCTTAAATCTTAATGATTATGTAATATGTATACAGTACGATGAATAAGCATATAAATAGTTCGTCAAATGAAAGCATATTAGTGCATCCTGTTGCTTGATCTTATATTATTCACTCAGATTGGGAGCAGAAGAATAACAGTTATAAAATAAAAGAGTTTTAAAACAGGAGAAATCCTATTGAAATACTGAAACCCAGCTATTATCATTGTTGTTGTTGTTATTATTATTATTATTATTATTATTGCTACTATTAGTAGTAGAGTTAATTAATTATTAAGCTCCTCTGAGAATTTTCTAAATTTTATACAAAGCGTAAGCGCCTTCACACTGTAGACGCAGTGCTTTTAGATTTGGTCAGAGCTATAGCAATGTTCAATCTGCAGCAGTTGATGTGCTTACGTATTGTCGTATTCTCCTCCAAAAATTCACACAAGGAACTTTTTATGATCTTCCTTACGATTGCACCGATGGTCTGTCTAGGGTCATTGGGAGCTCAAGAGACGAATTCTCGTGTTAGGACCTATTAGTATCATGGATCATGATTCGTTCGACATTGGCTGAAATGTCTTAGGAAAAATCAACACGGTGGGTGGGTGGGCTGAGTAGATGGGTTTTCTTCAGACTGAATTGAATCTACTTGGAAAGGTAACGATAAAGTTGGCTTTCAGACGATGAACCGATAAAATAGCATCGGCCTTGCTGCTGCTTCGGCCTCCCAAGCGCTTATGCTGACTGACGAAACAGATGTATACAAAAACAGATTGCTGGGAAAAACTAGCCACTGTGCGGAGATACGAGAGAAGATAACGACGGAAAGAATGCGATAAGAGAGAATCGCAGGGACGGTATCTGTCAGGATAATATGGCCGACGAATAAAAATTGCAAATTTATGACGGTTGAAAATATTTCAGTAATTCGATTCCAGCGACGATGATGAGATGAATTCGAATTCGAAAGTGTTATTCTGGATTTCTAGCTCTCAGAATTCCCATTTGATGGATTTAAATTGCACTTAGCTGACCGACTGCAGGACGCCCTAGCAGATGGTTTGCATATTCGAAATTCGCTTCGAAATTGCTATTTCTGATTCCTTCCAATTGCGTCGTGTTTCTAGTGAGATTGGTTTTCAAGTCGAAGAGAGTCGGACAGTAAATGTTGTCTGCGTTCTCTCCATTGGTGCATCGGTCAAAGCATCTGGCCGGTTCAAAAACCGATTGCGTCAGGTTAGTTAGAGATGGTTTACGATCCGTATTGATATGACCACACAGCAAGCTGGGCATAGAAGACGCCGGCGCTTATAACAGAGAAACCAAAACACGTAAGTCGCAATGGAGGTCTCAATTACAATACCCGTGTTTTGGTTCTTTAAGTCGATCTATACAGGCAGACCTACCTACCTCGAATGGAGCAACAACAATCTATGATTTTTTTGTAGTGTGGGTTTTCACTCGTTCTTCGGTTAGGAATCGTTTCGCTGTCTGTGGTGGGGTGAGACCAACGCGTAAACATTTAACGTTCGAAACTTGCGCAGAATAGTAATAGTTTCGACTGTCATTGATCGCTTTAGTCAGTGGCGGATCTACCACGCTACAAATGGTACATTTGTACCGGGCCCACCAGCAAAATAAAAATCCACGGGCCCACCTTTTCTGCTGACAATATTTTATAATGATTTTTTGAATTGTTTGTTTAGACAACGTTATTTTCCTAAATGCAATCATTTTTCACGCTTTTCACGCACCGTGTCCTGAAAAAGGTCATCGCCACGTTTTCCTGACCTGCAACTCTTCCGCTCTTCTGAAAGTTCCCCGAGAAAAGTTTTAAAAACTTGACAAGCAAAAAAATAGATTATCTCGTCACTGTTCACTCTTGATCTGTAACTTTTTAGAAGAAAGTGTACCGAAGCCTAAAAATGTAAATCTGCCACTGGCTTTAGTTCGTTTCGACCTTTATCACACAACGTCTTCGGAATGGCTTAGCAGTGGCTTTCATAACTGCATTTAATTGGTCAAGTCCAAATCATGCTCATATCTATTTTTGCCAAGCCAAGATACCTTGTTTCTGCATTTAACGATTGCTTCTCTTTAGGGGGCGAGCTGGGTGATTGCCCTTTCCCCTTCGACGCCCGTCGAGACTTGCTGTGACTCTAGACTGTATATCTCAACCATATCATATATCTCAACCTCATTACATATCGGGCCCTGAACGACACCACCTGTCCTGATTACATATCAACACTCGTATGCAGGGCAACGACGAACGACAGACGCGCGGAACTTCGATCCTGAAGTCGGACATTGTTGATCGTCCCTCCGCCTTCAAAGACTGCCGTGTTCGGTGACAGATCAGTCACGCGGGGAAACCCAGCCCTGTGGATTGTGGAACTCGCTGCCGAGCGATGTGATTAATGCAAATTCCGGGTTGGCTGTTTTGAGAAGCTTCTAAAGACACACTTATTGCCAACAGTCCTTTATTTCAAAGGACAGTCCTTTAATGAACCTTTGAGTCCTTGACCTTTATCGCTTTTATAAAGGACCATGGTTTTTCCTTTATTTCAAAAATCAACTCATGAAACCACACATTTCAATTGAAATTTCCCTTTTTTTGCTTGTCACCCCATTTTAGAAGTGAGATGACCTTTTTTGCTTGTCACCGCACTTCAGAAGGAAGTTAACCCTTTTTCCCCGCACCGGGTAACACCAAGGTTTTTCCGCACCGAGTGTCCTTTATTTAAATTTGTTAAAGTTGGCAACCTTACACTTATTTAACATTTCTTATAAGTGACGCCTTTGTAAAGCGCTCTTGACTTTAGCTCCAGTTAGGGGCTGTCCATTAATTACGTCAACAATTTGGGGGGAGGGGTTTGAAAAAGTTTGACAGTTGTTGACAGGGGTCGGGGAGGGGGGGTCAAGGGAAGTTGACGTCAACAATTTCATTTTTTACAAATAATCAAAAACTAGGAAATTTCATGGAATACTACTTATTACAATGGAAAAAGCATGGCAAAAAGGTCATAACCATCACATTTTGTCACTCGATGAGCAAAAGGGGGGAAATGGTCATCACCGCAAAAATAATAACCTTGTTATTGGGACCTGTCATTGATCTTGGGGGTGGGTCAAAAGTTTTTGACGTAATTATGGGGAGGGTAACTGAAAGTTGACAGTTGTTGACAAGGGGGAAGGGGTAAAAAATTGCCCAAAAATTGTTGACATAATTAATGGACAGCCTCTTAAGTTACTGCGCTATATAAATTTTCGTAGATAATAATAATAATAATAATAATAATAATAATATTCATCATCATCATCATCAATTTCCGTTCGACAGTAGATTGAGAAAGAGGATTTAGAAGATAGAATTGAAAGCTCTCTTTGTTTGCGGCGACAGACTTTTTTCGTCACTTTTTTCGTGTTTAATGAATTTTAAAAATGTTGACGGCATATTTGTTGTCATGTCGGCTATATTTTCTATCCAAAGTTTTGCTTTCTTCCACAAGATGTCGTAAAGTCAATGTGCTATGCTACAGAAATGTATGCGATCGAGCAAGTCTTCTTTGCTGCAACTGGACGCCAAATCACGTTGAACATTTTTGTCGTTGTCCACGCTCCTTCGATATGTTCCAAATAATCTCGTTCTTGGGGTTTTATGAATTTCTTCTGGTTTTCGAAGCTCAAGGCTACACTGTAAGTCATAGTATGCACAGACTCAGTGATCGTAAACGCTGTGATCGAGATAGGCCACTGTAAGATGGCGCAACGCAATAAACCTGTATTTCAATAAATTGTATTCTGTAATACGCAGCTGAGTTCGTTACTTTGGCGCGCTGTTCGATCATAGCTACTTGCAATGCGTGTCTGTTTCTGTTCGCTCGTGCCTTCCCTTCGCTTCCACTTTACGATCCCTGTTGTGTTCTTGTCGTTGCCAATTGCCGAACTGGTCTCTCTGTCTCTCTTTCTCTCTCTCTCTCTCTCTCTCTCTCTGTCTCTCTCTGTCTCTCTCTCTGTCTCTGTCTCTGTCTCTCTCTCTCTCTCTCTCTCTCTCTCTCTCTCTCTCTGTGTGTGTGTTTGATATTTGCGACTGTTTTTTATCTGTTCTCAATTCGCTTCTTTTATTTTCTCCGTTCGCTTTTGGTTTCTTCTCTTCCAAGCGTCTCCAAGCGTAACCATTCCATTAGCTTCCAAACTCGTCGCAGATCCGCTTTTCACCGTTTTCGCCAGCGTACGTTATTGTGCAGCTAGACGATAATGATGATGATGATGATGATGATGATGATGACAACGACGATGATGATGACGACATGCATGGTGAACTTATTTTTCACACAACAAACGTTTAAAGCAATGACCCAAGTAGCAACGTCAAAGCAATTGAAGATGATTAAGGGCTTCGTGATTGCTTTTTCGAAATTTTACACAAAGCCTTGCATGCAGCTTTCCCCTTTTCCATTATACCTACGCACGGTTAGTATGACTATATAGTGGCTTAGCAGATTTACACAAACATACACATGCATTGTATATGCATACAATACAAACATTCAGATGTTCATATAAACATATCTGTGGTGCGATATAATGATGTTCTGCTCTAAAATAAGACTTCTGGACATAATTTCAAAATCCGTTGCCATGTTTGCGTCAGGTTCGATCAAAGATAATAAAGACGACTGCTTGAAGTTCATTTATTCATTCATTCATTCATTCATTCATTCATTCATTCATTCATATACATTCATTCATACAGTATATTTATTTATAAGGCGCATTAATTGTCTAGTGCGCCTCAGCCGTTTTTATGAACAAATATGTCTTTAGTCTGTTCAAAAACATTTCTCGTGACATGGTTTCATCGCACAAATAAGCAGGGAGATCATTCCACAGTTTTGGGTCGCAAGTTAACTTAAGCTTTCGGCTAAACAGACACACACGACCGTTGACCGATCAGCATTGATGCAATTGCATTACAATGAGCTCAGATAAGAGTTAATTTAGTCTTCGATGGGCTGAGGGAAAATGCATCGTCGTACATCCAGGACTGAACGTTTTGCAGACAAGCAGACAAGCTTTCCAGTGACGATACGAAGACTTTGTCGTCAAAAACAGTAAACAGATTTGCATCGTCAGCATAGAAGTGTCAGTTAACCCCTTAACTGGGCAACTATTTGTAACGCAATGTAAAATGGACGAGCGTTACTCGGGGCACCCAGTTAAGGTTATCACTGCACTGCGGTCTCTTGTAAAGAGATCGCAGTGCAGTGATAGGAGATTGTCACTCCGGTTGAGTCGTAGGGTCAAACTTCAGGTTCCTCCTCCCTCCAAGACTGCCAAGTTTGGAGAGAGATCTTTTACACGCGGCAACCCTATCTTGTGGAACTCTCTTCCTGATGACGTCACCACGGCTAATACTCCTGAGCACTTCATCAAGAGCTTTAAAACGCATCTGTTTGGGTTGGGGTATAGTTGAGATGTTAAAGCGCTTTTGTTGTGGGCCTCAGCCTTGTTACAGCGCTATAGAAATCGTCCAAGAATGAATGAATGAATGAAAGGGGTTAATAGAAAAATCCGAAGAAAGTGATCAAAGTGAAATGGAAAAAAATGAAAGGGAGGACCAAGAAGGGATTCCGGAGAGAATACATAGCCTACCAGAGTTTATTTAAGCTGAATTTAAGTGAAAACACCTTTGTAGTGAATTGGGTGAAAGCACCGAATGTAGTAAACGGTCTGTGTACGACAAGGCAGAGGAAACAAAAAAGAGCGACCCTCTAATATATATTCAGCGCCTCCACAACAGACGAAAACGTTATCGCAATATTTACATCTTCAGGAGGAATGGAGAAAGTCACGTCGTCCGCTCCGCCAAGCGTTCGCCGGTCGCTGGTCGTTGTTTACCGACGCGCGGGGTTTAATTAAATCTCTGGTATCTGAGGACACAGAATGACAGTCGTCGTCGTCGTCGTCATCGTCGTCATCGTCTGTCTTGTGGTCCTTTGAAATTTCGTGTCTCTTCGTCTCGAGCGGAATGCACGATGCCTTCCTCCTCCTCCTCCTCCTCCTCCTCCTCCTCCTCTCCTCCTCCTCCTCCTACTCCTCCTCCTCCTTCTCCTCCTCCTCCTCCTCCTCCAGCAGCAGCAGCACCGAATTCCTGAGCGTATCACGTGATTTGTTTCTCAGAAATCCACAAATCGAACGGCAGCAGATCAATAATCTCATCTCGTTCATTCCTTCCCTTCTTCTTCTTCTCCTCCTCCTCCTCCTTCTCCTTCTTCTCCTTGTTCTCCTCTTCCTCCCGCTCTCCTCCCGTGTTTTCCTTTCCGCTGCATGGTGTCGTGTGTGTGTGTGTGTGTGTGCTGTAGCCGGTGTTTCTGTGTTTTTGTAGGGGCTCCGCTTCGACTGGAACTGGAAATGTCGCTGGCCAGCTTCGATAGCATCTCAGAAGTCAACATGGTACGTCCAATTCTTGCAGCGGCCGAAAGTGTTACGAAACGCCTTCTTATTTATAAGTAATCGCAAAGATATTGAATTATTTCCTATGAAACCGTAACTATTGAATCGAAGGTCAAAATGTGTTTTCGTCATAAAATACTTGAACAAGTTCAAAATTTTGTGTCACATACTTATGTTATCCAAACGGACATGTCGAGAAATACCTGACGGTTTTCAACGATACGAGTATAACACCAGAGAATTGACTCAAAGATGATAATGTAGTAGTGCGGCCGTAGTCGTCGTAGTCGTCGTCGTCATCGTTGCAGTGGGCTTCAGTCTCGTTGATGTCAGTTTGTTAGTATCAAATAAAAATAAAAGTACAATTAAAGATTGCAATATACATACAGTAATAACAGCAGCATAAGTCACAGAGTGTACAGCTGGAGCTCAATATTAGCAGAGACACTAAATGGAGAGGACGGTGAAGAGAATTAATTCTCTGTAATGAATTTGCATCCAAATAATAACATTGAGATTCGTATAATTGTATTAGTCTAAGCATTACACTGATTTATAACTATGAAATTAACATTCGAGAGAACAGTGATGTGAATGGGTAAGTAGAGGTAAGATAATATAATAATAATATAACAAGGTTTAAAGTGGTTCAGTAGGGACTGCCCTGTGTGAGAACCACTGTTGTTCCCGTCCAATCTAATACCTAGACTACTGAGGTTTATTTTGAACTCGTTTACAGTTGTAGCCATTACTATCCCCTCATCCAGTTCATTCCATCTGTCCACCACTCTTGCACTAAAAAAGTGCTGTTTATAACCCGTTTCTTGAACAGTTTCATGTTGTAATCATACTGCTTTATTGTAAAAAATTTTTCTCTTGGCATTTCCACTTTGTTTGTTAGTATTTTGTATGTCTCGATCAAATCCCCTCTCTCTTCTTTTTTCCAGGGTTGTCAATCTACAGTGATTTAGCCTTTCCTCATAGGTTAGTTTGTGATATCCCTTGATCATTTTTGTTGCTCTGTGTTGCACTCTTTCTAAGGTCTCTATGTCTTTCTTCAGGAATGGACACCATGCTTGAACACAATACTCTAAATGTGGATGTACCAATGTCTTGTAAAGTCTTATTATTACATCCTTCTCTCTGCTCACTATCGAAAATTATAGTGAAAAATTATAGTGAAAAATTAATAGGTAATATAAAAATAGCAATCATTCTGTGAGGCAGATGTGCAGAGTGCCCACTGATTAGTTTATACTAGGACAAATGAAATGTCTTAAACAAAAGATTGTTATGAATGATTATGTCTAGGGAATTTACGGCCGGTAAGCCAGGGGCGGGGAAGTTAACAGGGCGGGAAGTTAACAGAGTGGTAACAACGTTGGTTGATGGAGCAAGAGATCGCGGGTTTGAGTCCCGCAGGAGCCCTAAAGGTCGACCCAGCCTTTTCCGCGGTGGTAAAATGATGAGCAGTGGTAAAAATCTCTGCGATAAATCAAACAGGTACGCTACGCGATACACTGGCCCCGTATCCGTGGCATTGCACGCCTGGCTGAGGGCTATAGCAACGGAGATCAGCGCCGCCCTATGAGCCCGCGAGGCTCGGGAAGGACTTTGACTTTTTTGACTTTGAAGCTAGAACAAGGTAACAAACGACAGAGTCCTAGAAAGAAGCAAAACAACAGCAATGTGAAAACAGGAAATAATACGAAGAAAAATGTCCCATGCTGGTCACGTCATGAGAGGTTCGGCTGGAGACCTACCGCTGATAATAATAATAATGGAAGGAAGAATAGAAGGAACAAGGAGAAGGGGGCGACTGAGAAGAAGCTGGATGGACGACATCTTTGACTGGACAAACACAAAGAACTATGGAACCCTAAAAAGGGTGGCAGAAGAGAGAGAGAGAGAGAGAGAGAGAGAGAATTGGAGGAAAATGACTGTCAATCCTCTGATAGAGGACAACATACAAAGAAGAACCTAGAACGTGAGCGCATAGTGCAGACGGAGTGTTAAACTTATAATAATAATTTATTTAGATGAATATCATGTTATTGCAGGCTTTATAGGGTAGCTGGCATATGTGTGTGTGGATGCTATTAGCTCAGAGATGGTCGATTTAACTTTACAGAATGGTCTGATTTGTTTAATATTACTAAATAATTTATTCTAAATTTTTGGACCAGCAAATCTAACGGATTTGTCATGTTATGACGGGTGTCTTGTGCAGTGACGGTTCTAGGAATTCTTGTTGGGAGGGATGAAAAAAATTATAGTAAGTTGGTGGGGAGATGCAAAGTGAAGAATTAAAAAACAAAAGAAGAGAGAAAAAAGGTCGTTGTTAGTGTTTTGCCCACTAAATGTTAATAAACCTTGCCAAAAGGCCTACAAGCAAAAAGGTCAGTTGCAGTATTTTTCACTAATTTAAAAAAAACTCACCGGAAAATAGGTTGACAAGCAAAAAGGTCATCCGGAGCCCCGGTGAGGGATGCATCCCCAGTCATCAACACGGTGGAACCGCCACTGGTCTTGTGTGTATGTAGAAGTTGTCTAGTTTACTTCGAGTATTATGGCAATATTACTGTATATTTGATCAGAGGCTGAAATATGTCTGAAAATGGGTCGGTAACGTCGTATTGTTAAAACATGAAAATAGTTGTTTGCATAATGTGGATATCGTGAACTCTCAAAAGGTTTAGATGTTTGAAAAGGGGATTACTATGTTGAAAGTAGTGGGCGTACGATATGATTTTGATTATCGTTTTTGAAGCCGAAAGAGCCTGCTAATATTAGATATTGAGCTGCTTACCTAGGACAGATTGCAGAGAATTATTGAATACTGTAAGAAAAGATCTATATAATAGGATCAGGTGATAGAAAGGAAATGACGATCTTACTCCAAATAGAATTCGTGTATTTTTGATGAAATTCAAGTATTTGTAAAATTATACGCTAAATTTCATGGCATGATGATCCCAGTTTAAATGCTCTTTTGTTATTATAAGAAATTGATTGATTTTTTTACTAAACAACAATAAGCATGCATGATAATGAGTGAGTATGAAGAGGGCACACAGTCAACCAGTAATAAGAGTGCGAAGAGGCGCAAAAATCGAAAATATGATGTTAGCTATTTGGGCTGCCGCTATTTCGCACAGTCCACTTTTTAAAATTTGACACGCGGAGCCTTGGAAAAATCCGGACTTGGCAAGGGAGTCGCATATCGAAAAAGTGTTGGAACAACCGTAGTAGGACATGTTTAGCTAAAAAATTAGAGTATGTTAGAAACTAATTTTCCTAAAGTTTTGAAGAACGCAGGAAGTATGGAGAAGGGTCTAGAATTATTCATTGAATGAAGATCGCCATTCTTAAATATAGGAATAACTTTGGCAATTTTCATGTTCGATGGGATATCGAACGTGAAAGAGCCTGCTGAAAATGATAAATTAAATATGGATGATAGAATATTTGCAAGATCAGGAAGGTCGTTGGTTTAGGGTGAGATGTGTACGCAGGGGCGTCGCTAGCCTGTCTTCCGCCCTGAGGCACCTTATCCAGTGCCGCCCCTGATGGCGCCCTCAAATTCCGAAAAATCATGACAAGCAAAAAAGGTTGTCAATTATCTTTGCCCAGCTGCCAGTTGCGTTACGTGGGGCGCGCGAAATAGATGATGACCTTTTGAATGTTAATGAGGTTAGTTTTCCCAATATATAATAATATAGGGTGGCGCAAAAACCGAACTATATTAAATGCAAACCTAAATGTGACTAGTCCGGTTTTTTGCGCCATCCTGTATATATCCAAGTGAGAAAACGCTATCTTTAAAAATGCCGCCCCCTCCCTTAGACCGTGCCGCTCTGAAGCACTTGCCTCATGGTCTCGACGCCCTCTGTGTTGTACGCGTGTGTTTAGCGGATGGTGGAAATGGTTTCTGGAATTGGAAGGAGGAGGAGGAGGAGGAGGCCATTGACGCGTTCGATTGATGCGTTCTATTACGACATCTGGGGGCGTCTGCAATTACTGCGGATGGAAATAGCGCCGCCGCCGCCGCCGCCGCCGTCGCCGCCGCCGCCGCCGCTCCACATGCAAAACGTACAATTCCGTTTGAATGTCAATCGACACAGACAGCCCTACGGCATACAGACAGACAGACAGACAGACAGACAGACAGACAGACAGACAGATTGACTGACAGACTGACATGCATACATGCATACATACATACATACATACATACATACATACATACATACATACATACATACATATATATACAGACAGACAGACAGACTGACTGACTGACTGACTTGACTGACTGACTGACTGACTGACTGAGAAACAGAGAGACAGAGAGACAGACTGACAAGCTGATAGACAGACAGACTGACTGACTGACAGACAGACTGATAGACAGACAGACAGACAGACTGATAGACAGACAGACAGACGGACTGACAGACAGACTGATAGACAGACAGACAGACAGACTGATAGACAGACAGACAGACGGACAGGGACCGTGATGTTCGTTGACATATTGAGGACGGTGACTGTCGTTCGCTGGCCCTTGGGCCAAGGCTCGGGAACGGGGGAGGGGGACTGGGCCTTCCAATCGCTGACGCTGAAACTGAACGAATCGCGTTGCCATGGAAACGTCGCCGTCGGTCACTTCGATCGACGGAGTCTGGCGTCGGATAAACACGTTGAAGCAGTCATTATGATCATCACTTAATTGAAGGGTCGTGATCGAGCAAAGAACACGCACAAGAACGTCGGAGCTTCCAGTCTAAACGGTAGACGCGAACACAATTGCCTCCCTCGGTTTCGTTCTGTGTTTCCACTATTTCATTTCAAGCAATTCGGTGTTTGACTGTCTCTCTGTCTCTCTCTCTCTCTCTCTCTCTCTCTCTCTCTCTCTCTCTCTCTCTCTCTATCTCTCTCTGGATCACGATCGATTGCAATGGAGCATCGTCGCGTGTTGTCAATCTAGCGGGCGTGCAAATCAATTAGAGTTAATGCTCAGATTGTGCCTTTGTACCAACGGGGTTGTTAACGCTGCAAAACGCTTTGCGCCATCTTGGATTCGACTTTTCCAAAATTTCATTTCGTACATTTACATACAGTTTGTGCAAATGCCTTGACCCAGTACTTTACAGCTGCATTATTATGATGGTTTCTGAGTTGCGTTTTAAAAATTTACTGTAGACTACATCGACTATAAAGTATAAACTGTTTCAGAATCCATATTTTCTTTGCCATCAACCTGATGTAA
Source organism: Metaphire vulgaris (assembly GCA_018105865.1). NCBI lineage: Eukaryota > Metazoa > Annelida > Clitellata > Crassiclitellata > Megascolecidae > Metaphire > Metaphire vulgaris. Next base: position 11,920,476 of record CM030843.1, read on the forward strand.
TAGCGAAGTATTATAATTATACAGTAGAGAATTTGAGCCATTGCGTTTGCACTGGGATCGGTATAAATTCATTATATTGCTGATGATATGAACACATTCCCATCTCGCTCGTGAAGAAGAAGCGCTTTCTGGTGTTGGAATATCTGTCACAATAATGATATGAAATAGGGCGTCACCAGCTTTGATATCACACCTACCAGTGATGTAACCAAAACGACCAGTGCTGCAGTCTCTCTAGCTACGCCACTGTGCAATATGTACCAAAAGCCAGAGTGAGAAATTTAAGTGTAGGCATGCGTTTGAGGAAAATATGGGATTTGGGGTGGGGTGGACGAGGGATTAGACCAAAACATTTGGCAGGACATCTTATTCACGAAAAATTACTACTATTCATTATATTATGAATATTATTCACACAAATATAGGGCATTTACAGCATAACCTGACGCATCTTCAGCTTCTATAGCGCCCCATAATTGATGCTTGCATTGAGAAAGGAATGGGCGAAGTTTGAAGAGCGGTAATTAATTAATCAATCAACCAGTATTGAGAGGATTTTTGCCTGTCGCTGTATCTTCTCTGCCAATTCGCAGGAATTTACGATCACCATCTACCTGAATCAGTACTGGAAGGACGAACGACTGACGTTCTCGGACAGTCCGGACGACAGCATGACACTGTCCGGAGACTTCGCCGACAGGATCTGGGTCCCAGACACGTTCTTCGCCAACGACAAACATTCGTTCTTGCATGACGTCACAGAGAAGAACAAAATGGTTCGTCTCCACGGAGACGGATCCATCATCTATGGCATGAGGTAAGCGAGGAGGAGGAGGAGGCCGGTTGGTTGATATAGCGCCAGACTGAGTGCAGAGGCAGAGACGTCGTCGTCTTCGAATAGATATCCTAATAGTTATCCGTCTTGCGATGGATAAGTGGCTTTTCGTCACGCAGAAAGACGAGAGAAATCCTTTCGTAAATAGAAGAAATCAGACTTCTTTCTCTGTGGCTGACCCATATTGCCAGTTGTAACACTAGAAGACGTCTTATCTTTTACATATTTAGATTGAAAGATGACCGCATTAGAAGTCGAAATTGTCTGCAACAGTTTTTCCAATTTCATTATTTTATTCCATTATTAAATCATTTAGTTGAACAGATAAGAGACATCGAATGAAGTCAGAGTGAAATAAGAGCAAAGGAGCAAGGAAAATCAAGACGGCCTGCTATAATCGCCAGAGATTTCTCTTTTATTTACTGGACAATCGTAATAGTATAGGCGAAAATAATCAACCAATCAATAAATTAATTAAACACATACGGAATGAGCTCTTAGTAGAGACCCGATAGCGCCAGCTATCTTAAATTTTAACCACGTAATGTTAATGATTATAATTAATCATCATAATAATAACAACGTGATTTAAATTGATTTAAAAAACAGTCACGTGTGTGAAAACCACTATAAATATAATTACTCTCATCATTTAATAACTCAGTTTTCCTAACTCAGTTTTTCTAGATAACTTTTTAATCCAATGTTGCTGTCTTTTTAAAAATTAAGTCGGTTGGCGTAGCAACTAGCCTATGTGAAAAATTCCTACCATAGAATCTTAATGTCCAACGGATACAAAGAGTGAATTAAGCAAGAGTATTGGGCTACCGTATGGCAGTTAAAACGACAGCGCTAACGAGCACTAAAGCTATAGCTTAAGTTATATTATGGAATTTTGAATAAATATAAGAAATTTAGCAGCATTATTCAAAAGAAAGTCTTTATTTTGCCATGCTGATGGAATCTATTTAAAGATGAATTGAGCTCTATATTTAAATGAGATTTTTCGAGTCAATCAATCAATAGACTTCTATGGCGCCACTATCATAATGCCCAGGGCATCAGCCGATGGCGCACCAAATCCAAATAGAATTAGAGCCAGGTCAATCCGGAAATGTATTTATATATTTATTTTCATATGACCTATAACATTCGTCTCTTTGCACCATCATCATAATCGTCATCATCATCGCCGTCGTCATCATCGTCGTCGTCATCGCAATCGTCGTCGTCGTCATCGTAACCCACCTGAGGTGATGATGGACTATAAAAATGTGTGGAGAGTAAGTGGCTAGGAGCATTTGGCCAATCCTTCGGTTGTCTAGGAATGAGTGGCGTTGGAAGCATTTAAGCCAATTGCAGAGCGGATTACGAGGATTCGGATTCGTCGGTTGAAGGGCTTAACGAGGACAAGAAAAGAAGGATGTGTAGGTGTTGATGAATTGTCTCCTGTAGAACTCAATGGATGGACGTCTATCTGCTATCATAATCGCAGCGTAAGAAAACTTTAAAGGAGTCGTTGGTACCGTATGGTACCATACATTTCTGGTTAGGTAGCCTTTAAACTGGTCGTTGGTATGAATAATAAATTTCTGGTTAGGTAGCCTGCATGTACTATCCATTTATACCCTTAGGATTTAGAACTATTGGGGTTGGTAACGATTAATTTAACTTTAATAGTTGAATTTTGAGAAATTAACGATTAATTAACAGTTAATATCGATTAAATAAAAACATCTATAGTTACAGTTTTTTTTACAAAATGTGACATTTCACATAAAATTCAGTTAAAAAGAGCAAATGGCGCATGCGTTTTCTTTCTCAAGTGTCGTCGGATAACAGGCACGTCGGAAAGAATTTTTAGCAGGGGTGCAGATTTTCCGAGGCGAGGTGTTTGGTTGTCACATTTTTCGGTGGACAAGCCAAAAAAGGTCATTTCTTATATATTTTTGAGTCGAAAATTCCAACGGGTGCAGATCTGCACTCCCCCAGCCTCGTCTTCCAGGGGGTTCTCTGCACCCTTACTTTTTTCAGAGGGTGCAGCTGCACCTCCTGCACCCCCACTTCGTACGGGCCTGTCGGATAACCAACTACACGAGCACACGAGAACATATTAACAGTGTGACGAACGTGTCGATTGACGAACGTGTCCCACTCACAGTGTAGCCAGCTGAGCTAAATAGAGGTTGCTGGCATGCACAGAACCGTCTTGGCCAATAAAACATCGAATAATCGTTAATGAAAATATTATCGTTAAAATAAATTAACGATTAATCGATTGGTTACACTTCAATTTCCGCAGCCCCGAGAACTATGTTTTATATTTACACCGTTATTACTATTATTTGCGGATTTTAAAATTAGGGATTACGCTTTAAATCAAGAAGCGATCATCAACTGATGCCACAGGCACTACTAAAATGGCGCCATAGAAGTTCACCGGTAATGATGATGTGGATGGTGATGATGATGGGGATGGTGGTGATGATGATGATGGGGATGATGGCGGTGATGATGATGATGTCCACTGATATTGATGTTGAAATATTTGAATTCAGGTCTATTTCATATTGGAGATGGTATCTTGAGTATGAATCGAACTGCGTTGTATTCGTAGGTTTACAACGACGTTGACTTGTCTAATGGATCTGCACAATTATCCACTTGACGTCCAGAACTGCTCCGTTGACATCGAAAGCTGTGAGTAGAGATCGTGCACCCACTTCTATAAGCGATCAACGAACGACTGAATGAACGAGAAATCGACCGAATGAATTTTTCAATTAACGAGTATAACTGAAGAACGAACGAATGAACGGAGAGAACTATAAGGGATGCATATTTTGGCAAGCGGTGGGGCGTAGCTAGGGTTTTAGAACAGGGGTACATCGACATTTCGGGTACAAAAGTCTCAGACAGGCATAAAAACCCCTTGTCAACAGTTCTTCGCATATTCTCGTGTTCTACTCGATCCTGCTCATTCACCTGTTCTACTCCAGTGGTTCTTAAACTTTTTCAGGCCACGGACTGACAATATCCTTTTCGTGAAGCTGGTGGACCACCAGCTTATTTGGCGCGCACACACACACAATATATATATATATATATATATATATATATATATATATATATCTGTCCTGAACCATCGCAAATGCGAGATTATATCAAAGGCCCAATCCCAGCTACTGACACTTCGCTTGACATCTTTCAGCGCATAGAACCCCAAGACGTATCCTCCTTGGGGCCCCTCTTTCCATCACTCAGGCCTTTGGGTCCCTTATGTCACACCGCTCTAACGAGCTAAAAATTGGCACTGAACCGCCTGACGCTGATCGCTAAACAGGACGCCCTAATTTTGCTCATCATTCTAAACTTTTACGATGCATCCCATCCACGACACGCTATTCTGAACCCCTTAATCTGCGTCTGTCAGACAGCCAATGGGTACAGGCTACGCTCCCAATCAGAGATGGGGACTGGGATCCGCCGGGTGTCTGCGAGCCTTCTTGGCTTCAGCTGCGAGCACCCGAGATCTCCAGTCGTCCATTCTTCAGAAAAATGAAAATGGATAATCCTGGTTCGGGCCCTCTCCACAAGCAGTCCACCGCTTGGGATCGTCCTCTGATTCTTAGGAGTTTAACCACCTGCTCCAATCTGACCAACGGCAGTACCATCAGGCACGTTTACGGGCCGTTTCAGCGGAGCACGCCGGGAACTGGCTTTATGCGCTGCCCATCGCTTCCTGTGGACTGCGCATGGACGACGAGGCAATCAGAATCGTCCGCCTCGGTAAAAACAAATCTGCTCGTGTGGGGAAAAAGTCGGCTTCATGGTCTGTCTTGCTCATTTTTCGTTCCAGTCATAAATGACGTGGTCTTTCTTCGAATTCCATCTATCAAAGAACCACGATCGTTCTGACGGTAGACAGACACCCTGATCCCGAAACGCCGGCCGTATGATTTGGGAAACCGAAGCCACCCATCTACCCATCACGTCTTTGTTGGCAGTCAGATCAAAAAAACACCAAATGATCTGACAAGGTTTTTCTTGCCATTGGCCTTGAGTCCTTCGGCCCAAAGATAACAGATTTTCATCAGACAACTAGAGATCTTCCGAGACAAAAGTTTTTTTTCAATGAGCGCTTCAAAATATCGTTTCGAGAACTTTTTCCGTGGCCGCCTCGAAGAACCTGACAGTTAACACATTAATTTTTGTCTCCGGACAGATAAGACCTAATAAGTATACCGAGCATAATATATATATATATATATATATATATATATATATATTCAACCGGCTAAAGAACCACTGTTCTACAGCTCATTCACGTGTTCTACTCGATCTGCTCGACCCCACCCCCAAATTTCTCAACGGTTTTACGCTAATAACAAGTTCAAGCCCCGTGGCTACGGAAAAAATTAGCTACAATCTGAAAGGAGAAGTTTTTCAAAGCGAAAAAGCGTAAAAAAACAAATGTAAAATTTGGGTATTTTTCAGCATAAAACTTGAAGAAACGACGTGAGACAGACACGAAATGAAAAGGAGAAGACTATGAAGTCAGATCAACTGACAAGGTTTCTCTAAAGATAATCTGATGAGATGAACGTTTTAATGAGGAAAATTGAACTCGGCAGTCACATCTGAAGAATAATAATATGAGCCAAGTAAAGACAGACAGTTTTGCGACGGGAATAAGAAGACGGATAAGCATCTAATAACGCTCCTTTCAGACACACACACACACACACACAGAGAGAGAGAGAGAGAGAGAGAGAGAGAGAGAGAGAGAGAGAGAGAGAGAGAGAGAGAGAGAGAGAGAGAGAGAGAGAGAGAGAGAGAGAGAGAGAGAGAGAGAGAGAGACGGTTCACGAAACCATATACGAAGCCAAGTGCACGACGCAGCAGGCGAAGTGTACAACTGAGACGCGCTCAGTACGAAAGACGCTGCCTGCCTCTCTCTCTCTCTCTCTCTCTCTCTCTCTCTCTCTCTCTCTCTCTCTCTCTCTCTCTCTCTCTCTCTCTCCGAAGAATCGTGTCTCAACGCTTTGTCGAAATTAATGCGTTGAAACGACAGCGTCGCTTGCCATAGCGCCATATTATTTGGTATCGAAATTCAAGAGACGTTTCATTTCCAGGGCGGAAAGAGGGAAGCGTGCTTCGAGATAACGCTGGAAATCGCCGAATCGAACGACGATTTTCAGCGTTTATCTCGAACTGAATGTTAGAAGCAGTCGAGGGTTTGAATGAGCGAAGGAAGAAATGCATATTAAGCAAACGTCTGCGCAAGAATTCTTTAAAATCGAATATGCAAAAGCTTCAAAGGATTATAACCCTAATCCTTATATCTAAAAATTATAAATTCTTATGTAAATGTTTTGTTTCAACCTGTGCCTACTGTCTCTCTGATAATTATTGTTGAGTAAGTTCTTTTGGAAATTTACTCTGTATGCGATAAGATAATAACTTTCCTGGAAATATTATTTTTATTCGAGATGAAATAGATTTGAAGGTCTCTCTCTCTTTTGGTTTCTGCTCGAATTGGTAAATGCGTCGGACATATGCGGGAATATCGTGCATATTCGTGATTTCTTCATTTTATTGCAAAGGTTTTTATGTGCCTATACGTCCTCAACGGTAAATTCGCGCTCCGTCGAGCGTATTTTAGAGTGTTGTCAATCGCAGTTTTAAGTCGCTGAAAAATGTGAGATATTAGAGGAAGGAGACGAAGTAATTCTGTTTTGAATCTTCTGACAGCCGTTCGTAAATTTCCCTCCACAACACCTGAAAATTTTTAGAACAAAATTTAAATTATCCAGTCAGATCCATTTACGTTCATCTGCTTCTACTCTGTGAAGTTTGAAGTTTGCGTTTGGCGCGCTGTTTATCGAGAGATGGAAGAGGACCCAACGCAATTATTGTCAATTCTACCAATTATAGTTGACAGTACTCTCTAATAATTTACCCAGGCCTACGCTTTGTACAAATATACGATAGATATTTTAAAAATTATATTTAATCGAATTTAACTATATTTAATGCGACTATATATACTCCGTTTTAGTGGCGTCGGGTTTTGTCGTGTATAGCTACCTGTTTATGCCCACAGGATGTACAGTAAGAGGATAAGAATTTGCGGAGGAGTAAAAGACCGTAATCGACGTTTCATGAGAAAGTTTCATTTCGTTTTCTGATGAACGCAAGATAAACGTCGGTTCTCAACGCGTTTGCTCATTTCCAAATACAACTCAAAATACGCGTGCATTCAATCTTATAGTTTTCATTCGGGAATAATTTATTTTAACGGCTTCATCATGGACCGTTAGGCGGGATATGGCCTCCGAGGTTATATAAAGTAGAGAGAGAGAGAGAGAGAGAGAGAGAGAGAGAGAGAGAGAGAGAGAGGCTCGTTCTAATGAACGCTATTCGACTTATGCGTCATATACGTTGCCATGGAAACTAGCCGCGGCTTAAGCGACGCCGGAGCGCCTTGTCACGGAAAGTCATAATTCCTCATTTGGTTCTGAATTTATCCGGACGATATAACGGCCGTGAGACGTCGTCCGGCAAAGCGCTGACTGCTAATGACGGACACGATAGCGGAGGGTTTACGCCTCGTGCGACGTAGTGTAATGTCTCGTGCGCATGAGTTAATATTTTGGCAGAGATGGGGAAGGAACCGGTGCCTGGAGACAATGGTAGCCAAAATCTCTCAGAGGTTTATATACTGGACAAGGCGCAATGGTGAGTTTTAATGGGGCGAGTGGAAAATCTTCTTACTAAAATACCATTTTTTGCTCATTGACACATTTTTGGTTTTGAATAACGCTTATTAATATGATTTCAAGATATCGTACACATATATTGAAAGTTTTTCAGAAGATGATAAAAATAATAGCATGGTTTACAGTGGTTCAGTATGGTCTGCCCTGTGCGAGAACCATTATGCTCCACCTGGAAGATAGAGAGGGTGTCTTGTCCCTAATAAGACTACTATAGTGCAAATGCTGTTGTCTTGCAAGAGACCCTGCAGTTTACCAAGTAGAGACTTAAGACTTAAAGAGTATTAACGTCTTGTATGAAGCTGGCATTCATATTTGGAGAGACACTTGCCTTCTTACAACAGTGGTTTTCACACAGGCTTACTTAGCCTCCTAAAACACTTAAAATTACATAATAATTATTATTATTATTTATTATTATTATTATTTTTTGAGAAAGTTTCGGATCATTGGTTAATTTTCAATGCAATTTATTTTCATAAACTTCTTGCATGAACAGCTTTAAATCCGTCTGTTTTTTTCTTTCTTCCTCCCTCTTCTTCTCCCTTCTTCCATCTTTCTCCATCTCCCAGCGGTATCCTTGGTCGTTTCAGCAAACCATTCAAAGGCCAGAGTTCATCTCTGCAGAGTGAACAAATTGCTCTTATGTCCGAGTCGTTCCATTTAGCGGACTCACGGCAAAGCAAAAGCCTTCTTCGTCAATGCATTTCAGTCGGAAACAGTCACAGCGGTACACGCAGACCAGCTGACGACCTCTCTGTCGAACAAGTCCTTATAATAATAATAATAATAATAATAATAATAATAATAATAATAATAATAATAATAATAATAATAATAATAATAATAATATTAATAATAATAATATTATTATTATTATTATACTTCCGTACCACTGATACCGTACCATTGATAGCAAATCGATTTTTGACAATTTTAAAAAGCATCACGTGATCCACAATATCAAATGCTGCTGACAAGTCTGTTAATACCAAGACACCAGATTCTTCTCTGTCTATGTTTAGGATCAAATCAGTGCGACATGCGCGTGGTTGTGGTTGATGCAATTTAGGAAACAAATAAAAAGTTAAGAGAATGCATTGTATTACTTGTGAATTGTTTCCAAAATTGCATCAGCCACAATTCGTGATGATTGTGGTTGATGCAATTTAGGAAACAAATAAAAAGTTAAGAGAATGCATTGTATTACTTGTGAATTGTTTCCAAAATTGCATCAGCCACAATTCGTGATGATTGACACATGCCTGGCCGTTGTGAGTGACATTCAGTGACTGTGTGATTGTTGCCGATCTCCTAAATGTAATAACTTGTCGACTTCTGAACGTGGATTACCTACGAACATTCAGCGCTCTCAATGTAGGCCTATGCTGTATAATCAATACGTACGCTTCTTAAATTAATAGAGGTCACTACACGAGTCGCGAATCAACCTCTGTTGCAACCGGAAAGCAGTTTATGGCAAAACTATAAAATCAAGAGTAAGAGCCCGATAAACAGGATGCCCTGTACGCCTAGAAATATTGTACGCAATCGAAAGCACAAAGCCGGGTTCCAGGAACATTCGGCACCGAAGAATTCGGCACCAAAATTTTACTTGCGGAAGATTCGGTACCGGATAATTCGGTACCGGATAATTCGGTACCGGATAATTCGGTACCGGATAAATCGGTACATGTTCGACATACAGATCAGTAGCCATAACCCTAATCCTAACCCTAACCCTAATCCTAAAGCCGTATAAATCAGTAAAATGAATATAATTATCAATAGTATACCAACCTGAATTCTACTGTACTTAAATAGTCTACTTAAATATATAGGGGCATATACATAAGTATAGACACCACCCAAAACCAGAGGGACCCTGGGATTGGGAAGGGGAGGTGGGGTGGGGGAGGTAGAGCCAGTGCCTAACACATGTAACCGAATTTACCATCCTGAAAATACCGTTCCCAGTGTTCCGGTACCGAATCATCCATGACCGGTACCGAATTTTTCGGTACCGAATTTTCCGTCCCGAATTTTCCGTCCCGAATTTTCCGTCCTGAATCTTCCGGTCACCCAAAGCCGACTGCATGTAGATCTGTACGCAACATTTTCCATCTTTGCATAAGAAGCTGACGAATTTCTTTTCTTCGTGCCGATGACAAATCAGCCGATTCTATACAGATTGATCGATTTGGAACATTTTCCAGTGTCCTTCTATCCTGTTCAACGCACGTTTCCACCAGCCAGTCGCACTATAGTTAACAATCGGTTCACACACTTTCGGTATTACTTCCATCAAGTTCTAAAACGTTCCATTCAACATAATTCTTTTGACTGCGAGATATCAAAGCGCAATTGTATCGCATGCAATTCATGATTCACCTGCTAAATAGGCCTACGACTAACAGCGGAAGTATTGCCATATAAGTAAAGGCATGTTATTTAAGGCATGAGCTGTTCTATTCTAGATGGATATCCAATGGGAGATGTTCTGATGTTTTGGAAGGGAAACAAATCGAAGGGAGCTGGCGTCCACGGAATCGAAGAACTGGACATCCCGCAGTTTACGATCGCAGACTTTGCAGTTGGAACGACGGTCGATAGATGCTCCGTCGTTTCAGCATCAGGCGTTGACACGAATTCAGGTAATCGTACAATTATTGGCGAACTACTTACTTCCTTTATGCTTAGCCATATTAGTCTATTTAAATTGGCAATTAAGCTTAATTTAATAATATAACATTGCAAGGTTTAAAGTGGTTCAGGAGAGTCTGCCCTATATGAGAACTACTATTAAGCTTTAAGCGATAGTAAAAAAATCTTACACTCTTATAGCATCGTTTGTAATAATTGCCCATATCGATGATAATCCAATTTGATCCAAAAATTATTAAGTCAGACATCAATCAGTCAGAGTGACGACCAGTAAAAAGAATAGCTGCATAAATATCCATAATTACAGTTTGAAATTCGAGCCACCGTGAGTTTCCGGTGTGCCAATATGGCTGATTTTTAGACGTGAGTTCTAATGTTTAATTAGACTTAACCAAAGTACCATGTTCGCACTGTTGACCCCTCCAACAGCACAGCGAAATGTCTAGAAGTACTGCTGTAAATCAATAATATAGCTTTAAAGTCAATATCTCCTTTTTTAATAAGAAAACTAATTCCCACGTGCTTTCTATCCGTCTCTATCCATCTTCCAATCGATGTACGGAATATAAATGTTCTGAATTATCGTCCGATATTCGGTTAGGAATAGTTATTCATTCCGACACAAGATTATTTGAAAATCTCGTTCAATTAATCTTTTGTCGCGCCCATCACCTCGAAGTGCTCAGCTTTCTACTGAACCGTAACTTGCAAATCGTAATCGTAATGTGTTAAGTGGACAAACACAGTGGACGAAAGGAGGAGCCACCGTTCAATATTTAATCACAGAGGCGGCCGCGCCGGCGGTGATCGATGTATCTATCGGCAAATGTTGTTTCAAAACGAAGGAGAGACGTTCTTAGGCAGAACGGTTTCTGCGAATTCTGACACAACGGGCGAAAGACTCCGCCGCGTTCGATTTATGCGACACTCTGGCCTTTCTCGGATGAAGTCGTAAATAATCGGGTTGCGCTCAGACAACTCGCTGTGACACGCCTTCGGAAGGTGAACGATAAGAAACCGAGACAGTAGTTTTTAAGTATTAGTCATCCTAATCTTTGTGTATTATACCGAACATTGTATATACTGTATATACATATATATATATGTATATATATATGCAGGGATTGTAGATAGGCCTGTATACACTTCGTATACACGTAAACCAATGCAGAAATCTCGCAGATGATGAAAACAGGACCGAGATTAGTGGTAATCACGAAACGCAAGATGAGATTCTTCGAGAACGTGATGAGAAAAGATGGGCTGGAGAACTTGGCAGTGATAGGCATGGTGGAAGGGAAAATATCGAAAAGTGGAAGTCCATGGTCACTGACGCACCAGAGCAAGGGACCTGAAGACGACGAAGAAAAATATATTATGGCCATATAGGCCTATAATATATAGACCTATGTTTGGCGATAACTGAATCTCCAGTCCAGCTCAACCCAGCAATCCGGAGACAAGAGAGAAGCAAGCGTCCTCTTCCAACGATTGTCAGTCGCTTTGCAGCGATTCAATGCCATTGCTTTTCGACGAACTTTTCCAGACCTCGAACCGGACGAGAGTTAGCAACACAATTTCTTAATATCTCCGGACAGTTTTTCATAAGTCCTTCGGAAACTAAGTACCGAGGGCAACGATTCAGATATTTATATACATGTATACCGTTGGTGTTGTTTTGGCGGTCGGGTGACAAAAGTCAATTTGAATTTTTTCCGTGCTGTTTTGCTTCCTAACTATACGCGCACATACTCACACACACACACGCGCTCACATATACATGCATGATGCACGCATACATTGCATTAGCGTATTAAGAAAAAGTCATAAATCCTAAAAGCTGGTTAAATTCAACGATAGCGGACGAATTGAATGTATACAAAATGGTGGAAGCATCTTGTTTGTCTATCAGTGTATAAAGGAGATGGAAGTTTGAGAAAATGTTCGAATTTTGCGATTGACGTTGGATAACATTCTGGAATCTCTCATTAAAACTTCTGTCTGCTTTCATGTGTTTGACGAATTTATCTGCGCTCTGTATAATAAATCATCGAGTAGGGGGTTCTTTAGCTTGTGCAGTTATCAAATTACAAAAATTCTGCCATATTTTACCATTACTGGAGTCTCTGCTGCACTGGATGAAAGCAAACAGAACGCATTAAAAAATAAAGTCGTATTGATGACGTAATGTCTATAATTCACTTCATAATTAATCAAAACCAGTCTATATCCACGAAATCTGATAATGCCACAGCATCCTCGATCTACTCGATCTTCTTCTCGTGTCACTCTCGTTCGTCTTCTGAATCAATCATCTCTCAACATCTGCAACAGTAGTTTTTCTCATATACTGCACCAGAACTTTGGAACTCAATTCCAGCATCCTTCCGCTGTCTACACCTTGGCCAAACAACATCTCCTTAAGTTTTTTCTATCTTAACTCAAAAAATACAAGTTCATTTCCTCCATAGCTATAGCGTCCCAACCACTATGACCCTTTGGATTAAGTGACCCTGCCTCATTGACCCCCACGTTTTGGCTATAGCTGTTTCATATTAAGATTAAGCGTCTGCGAATAAGGAGCTACTGCGGTGCTACTTTTGGAAAGCGCTACGGAAATTCACGAGATTTTACATACTTACTTACTAATACTAAGCGCCAACTAGTAATGTTTCAGAAGAGGACGTTGCAATGCTAAAAGGACTTTGAATTAATGCACGTGACGACGACGACGATGAATTGAAATGTGTTTACCTGGGTACAAACGTCTAGAACATTCTCTCGGCAATGATGAATTTTTTTTGTATTCGGAGCGAAACAGTCTTAATTGTTTTAGCATTATTGAACGTTAGCATAAAGCCAGCGATGATTCTGACTGTGCAATACAGCAAGACGTAGCAGCGTCATGATCCGAAGATGAAAGGTGCTTGAGGACAAAGGCGTTAAACGCTAGAGTGAGTAAATAAGATTGCGTGCCTAAGATAACTGGACTGACTGCGAGGCATCTGGCGGTAGGATAACTGTAGCAATCCTATTCTGAGATAATTCGATAAGGAAGAAAGTATTAAACTCGTAAACCAGAATCAGCATATAGGCTTACATAATATATGTGACATATACGTGTGATTTGAATCGTCTCACTATAGGGTTAACTTCCATTCATCGAAGGAATAATTCTCCAGTTTTCGAAGAGAGTAGTCCCGCGGCTTCCTTTGTTCCTCGAAGAGAATTTCCGCTGTCGAAATGCAGAAGGAGTCCTGCTTCACTCGCATCAAAGACACAAACAGACGCTGACGAATGTACGGTTGCCTGACTCAGGGGACCTCTCGTAATCTTTCTCTTCGTAATAAGAATCTCGTATTCGACCGCCGTGTGCTGCTAATAGAAACCGCGGTGCTCTCTATGACGGTACCGGAAGTAGCGTAATAAAGCAAACCTCTTAGGCAGCGTATAGGGCCTACGCACTGAATTGGTTTCCAAGAGGAGTGCACAGCGTCTGAATTCCGCTGAAGTTGAGGCTCTTGTTTTCGAATCAGTGCATGCGTCATCGAAATCTGGACTGGAATTGACAAAGTCTAGAGTTGGATTATTATAGTATACATTATTCAGCTCTCTGTCTACAAAAAGACTACAATCGGGAGAAAATGAACACTTCGATTGCCTGAGACCGTTGTTGCTAAGGGGCCCTATATTCAGTGGCGGCTCCAGTATTTGGCAAGTGGGGGCCGTTGGGGGGCAACTTCTAAGCATGGGAACCAGCCATTTGCTGATATATGGTAGTAGGCAGTGGCGTAGCGAGGGAGGCAGTGGGGCGAACCGCCCAGGGCGGCACTTCTCCTAGAGGCGGCATTTTCGAGATTTTCGAATTTTGATAAGTTTTTTTGCTTTTGATAGCGGCTTTTTGCTTGTCAGGAAATTTCGGGGAAGTTGATAACGTTTTTTGCTTGTCAGGAAAATTTCAGAGGCGGCACTTTTTTTCTCGCCCCGGGCGGCACTTTGTCTCGCTACGCCACTGGTAGTAGGTATAGGATCTCAACAGAGGGGCCACTGGGGAGCAGGCATTCAATATGGACACGGGCTCCCATGTGGAGCCGCCACTGCCTATATTTCTCTAGCCAGTTTCTTTTAGAAGTCAGCTCATTCCGGCAGTGTGGCCAACTTCTGACATTCCGGGATTTATGGGATTTAGTCTCCGGCCAATCGGAAGGTTGAAACCGGAAGGTGGAAACAGGGATAGTGTATTGCCACCTTAGGTTTACTTGCATTGCTTCTTTAGGTTTAGGTAATACTGTGACGTAGTAGTGATGCAATGGAACAGTGGTAGACAAAACGCTCTCTGTGCAGTATTTTGTCACGTAACGAATCACATTATTTAGGCTTACGCGTACAGCTGATGGCCAAAAATACCCAACATTTATGCATTGATGATGTGTCAGGATGAGTCAGGAATTGATATTGAAAACAAGCTCAGACCAGTGAGATCTCTACTTAGTCTAATATTTCTATTAAATGAAGATTTTGCCCTAAAATATTAAAAATCCTGTGCTGATATTTGTAATAATGATTCTGAGCTCGATTTGAGTAAAACTGCTAAGATACTTCGCTATCAAAAACGCAAATGATTTCGAAATTTAAGTCAGTAATCTGTCATTATTCTAGCCGTATAGTCGATGTAACAACGAAGTTGCAATTCGTGGAAATAGTTTTCGTTTTTCTTTTGTAGAAACCACACATCGTTCGTCGACGGCTTACTATCGAAAGCGCGTCTACTCAACGTCACAGACAGGTTAACGCCTGTTCACCAAACGACATAACCAATCCTCTCTCTCTCTCTCTCTCTCTATATATATATATATATCTCTGGCTGTCTGTATCTCTGGCTGTCTATATCTCTGGCTGTCTCTGTCTCTGTCTGTCTGTTCACCAGACGACATAACCAATTTTCTCTCTCTCTCTGGTCTTTCTGTCTGTCTGGCTGGCTGTCTCTATTTGTCTCTGGCTGTCTCTCTGTCTCTGTCTGTTCACCAGACGACATAACCAATTCTCTGTCTGTCTGTATGTATGTATGTCTATCTGTCTGTAGTCTTTGTCTGTCTGTCTGTCTGTCTCTGTCTGTCTGTTCACCAGACGACATAATCAATTCTCTCTTTCTCTCTCTGTGTGTCTTCTTTTTGTCTGTCTGTCTGTCTCTGGACCAGATGACAGGATTTATTTATGCTTAATTTCGGTCGCTTTAGCGGCTTAGCCAGACTCATAGAGAAGCCGCATGTTGCTGAACTCAATGCGAAAGTCAGTCCTCTGTAAGAATCAAGACAGCGTATAAGCGAAGATTAGCGTAGAATAGATGCTGGAATGACTCTGGAGTAGGATAGGCGAATAAGTAAATCTGTGGGCGTAGATAACAGCAGATCTATCACAGCGAATGCATAACAGCAAAGAATTTGCAGTTGTAGACTTATTCAAAGCGGTAACAATCAGTTACAAGCTCCGTTATATTTGGGCTATGAAAGGCTTAAATCCTAACCTCTCAAGGCTTGCCCAGCCCCACAAATTTAGGCGACAACCTGTTTTACTTGTCAGTGCTATTCTAAGAAGAGATCTTATCGTCGCCCAAAAATGTAATGCTTTTAACGATTGTAGGAGACTACCAAAGACTCTCCGTTAGCTTCAAGCTGGAAAGAAATATCGGATATTTCATTTTCCAAACTTATCTGCCTTCAATTCTGATCGTTATGCTGTCCTGGGTTTCCTTCTGGATCAACCACGAAGCCACTTCCGCCAGAGTCGCTCTCGGTAAATAACTCATGATGATGATGATGATGACGACGACGACGACGATGATGATGATGGTGGTGATGATGATGATGATGACAGAATCCTGGGAATTAGTTTAGATTTTTTGTAACCCGCAAATCATCAACGCCAGCACAGAGAGATTGCTCGGTCACTGGTTGCGTTCAACCGATGAATCATCTCAGAAATTTCTTTCGTTTTGTGCAACACCATTATTTAATAAAATTCGTCAAACTTCGCCGAGAAATTCAATGGATTTTTCGAAAGATGACGGTCGCCTTTTAAATGGAATTTCTCCATAAATCATTCAGTAATTTTAAAATACAGAAAGACCAGGGGCGTGGCGACGGGGGCTTATATCGGTATATATACCCTCCCAAATCAGGTTACCTTAAAGTTTTTTATGCGTTTTTTAAAGTTTCAACGTTTTTTAAAGATTTATACCCCCAAATCACATTATACCCCCAAATCAAATTCCTGGCTACGCCCTG